>CABFVX010005590.1:31925-49291 GCA_902151425.1 Timema shepardi | reverse complement strand
ACCATTACACATTAGCGTAAGTGCGTATAACCCGAACGGGTAGTAAAACGCGGTGCTAATAATAATAATAATAATAATAATAATATATCTATTACCAAGCTATTATCTTAGTCGAGTGCTATCTTCGGGGCTCTTAATAATGCCCCATACTTGAGAGGAAATATCCTCACATTGCAAGTACAGTAGATTCTCCATAGTTTTAGTTGAATGGGTGCGATCCCATCTTGAACTATCGGAAGCTCGTATTGTGCGTAAAATACAGAAAAGTAAAAGCCTGGCATGGTTTTCAATCTAAAAGATAGGTAATAATATATATATTTCTAAATTACATAATACAATTATGGTTTCATGAATGTAACAAAATTGTGTATTATAAGAATTCGAAAAAAAAAATCCAGTAGTTATTGTTTTTACTTGTGATAGTTATTTTGTCGCGTAACCATGCATCGTTCATCCTTTTTAAAAGGACGTGCACTGGGCGTATTCAAACTATCGAGACTCCACTCTCTTTTTTTACAGAAATGTCAGTTAATAAGTAACAACGAGCCCGTTAATTACAATAAAATATCAATTCATTCCTAAATAACGCGGGATTTCTGAGCGTCTGCAACACGTTTCGACGCTCCGATAGGCGGCCACCCTAAAGCCATATGTTGCTGTGATATTTATTTATTTCTATCAATTTTTTTAGTATTGAGTTTTACTACCCTTTTGGGTTATTTGCATATATGCCGGTTGTAATTATTATGCTAGTGTGTTAGACATGAGAAAGTTAAATTTATGGGAAGTGTGCCCATATTTTCATGGAGGAAGAGTGTAAAACCACCTTCAACACACCCGACCAGGATTCGAACCCCGGTCTCCCTGTAATCGTAAGTTCATTGTATGGTGAGAGTGACACCTTAGACCAGACATGTCAAACTTGCGGCCCGATCCATGAGTTTGTGCGGGCCACGGCGGAACTTTTGATGAACCAACATACAATGTGGACCACTTTTTCTTTTTATGAAACCTGTAGAAATACACCGTTTGAGACTCTTTGTCACTTTTAATTACATCAAAGTCAAAGCCTTTTACAGAGAATTCATTTTTTATGCTAATAATAATAATAATAATAATAATAATAATAATAATATTTAGCACCGCGTCTTACTACCCGTTCGGGTTATACGCTATAATTACTAACTACTCTAATGGATTAGGAATGGGGAAGGTTGAATTTGAGGAAGTTAACCCGTATTTGCGTGGAGGGAGAGTGGAAAACCATTTAGGACAAACCACCCCTAGTTCGCCCGACCAAGATTCGGACCTCGATCTCCCCGTCCTCAGCAGTTGAGCTCAACACGACAAGCGCGTTAGCCAACTACGCCACCGAGGCGGGTTTTATGCTTATAGAAACTACAAAATATTTTTTGCGGAAAAATAAAGGGTGAATCTTATTGTTGTACGTATCTTAATTTTTTTTTTATGTTTTAAGTGAAAGTTATTTGTATTTAAAATAGTTCCCATATTGTATTTTATTTATATGGGCCCTTGATTATTTTAAATGTTCACTATAGCCCTACAAACGAATTTGACACACCTGCACTATGTCATTCAACCACTGAAGAGGGTCTCTCAATATTAATACTGTGTATATTTCTCCAGGCAAACAGAAACGGTAAGAACAAGGTAAGGATCCACACTGTGGGCACGCAGAAAAAGTAACAAGCCACGTATAGTCTGGTTTACCAGTAACGAGGAGGTAGAAGTTCGAATCCCGGGTGGGTGTGCAGACGTGAGCTTTCTTTAATGGCTTTCCACACTTCCTCCACGTAAACATTTCCTCCTAATTCTACCTTCCGCATCTGTACCCCATTAGTGTACATCAGATCGCATGATACGGCGTATAAATATGTGAAAAGGTTTTATCGATTTTTGCAACTGTCATACTCTCTCTCATAGTTTGTTCCTGCTATTTAGGTTTACTTATACTAAACCCACACTTGAGAAATACTTTAGTTTAGTCTGTTAATTGGGGAGCCCCAACTAAGGTTGAAATATCCAACTCCTCTGTTATGTAAATATTTATCTTGTTCAGTTCAGATAATGTTGGGTTGGACGGAGAAATCCCTTTTGGAGCGCAGACAAATTTGGGCAGCTAAAACAATAGTATATGTATATTTATTTGTAGTTCACTCTGAAGTCCCTAACGACGGACGACAATTATTTGTCTATAATTAAATATTACCCGCTTTGATGGCCACGTGGTCTAACGAGCTAGTCTTGGAGTAAGCTAGAATGCCAATGACGGGAAGGTCGAGGTTTCAAATCTCGGTTGGGTGTATCGAGGGGGTTTTTTACAAAATAATTTTCCACTTTTCCTCTACGCAAATGTGGGTACACTTCCTCTTAATATAATCTTACTAATCCCTAAAACCATTAGTGTAATTAGTACATAAGCGTACAAACTGAACGGGTAGTAATACACCGTGCTAAAAATAATAATTAAATATTCTACAGATTTGTTTTATAACGAGAACGTTTGGCGATTGTCCTACTACCAGTTAAGTTTTAAAGGTATACATAAGGGACGTATGTTCGGGAAATTGCACCCGCATCAGCATGAGGAGAGAATTGGAAAACTAAACTGATAAATGACATGTGGAACACCACCATTTGTGCACCAGCACGAGGTTCGAGTTTCACGCTCTCTGTAATCGCTGCCCAAGCAAGCGCATTGCTACTCTAATACCGCGCTGCCGCTGAATACAGCAAAACGAATAATTATTTTACTATTGAAATACAATACAAAACATCGCTTTATGTATCATAATTCATAAGCTATGCCTGTATCTTTATTTTTATACCATAATTTTTTGCACTAAAAACTAAATAGTATACCTACTAATAGGCCTACTATTAAGATGAATAGTAGACTAACAGGCTACACCATAATTAACATAACCATGACATCCACAGGCAAGAAGCAATTAGATTTATTCAGCCGTCTTTACCTGCATTATATAGCCATTAAACTCACTGGTAAGAAGTAAGGAGGTTTACACAACAGTATGTATTACCATTATAAAGCCGTGACAGTCACTGCCAAAAAAAAAGCAAGGGACCGGTGCAGGACCCCTAATTTTGAAACGTGCGAGTAGCGATTCGCTAGCGTATTTCTCTCATCTAGCACACATTCTTAAAAAACCCTAATTTTGAAACTTCTGCACAGCGAAAACTGACGTCACACGATCGAATAGCGAGCGGATTCTACTTGCCAACCTCACACCGTGCGAGGCAGGGCTTGTCTGTCGAGTAGAGCATAACATAACAAAATGCATGCCATCCCCCTCTCGGCTGCAACCTTCTGAGAGGTATTTTGTTGAAATAAGCCTACCATTGTACAAAATAGGTTTATAGGAGGGGAAAAAAGATTTCTTAGTAAACTTTATTTAATCCTTCAATAAAAATATTTGTTTAGGTGAAAATATAATATTTTATTTTAATTTTTTCAAATTTACTTAATGGTTAATTTATCTGAGTTGGTTGAGTGACATTCTCATAATCTAGAGTTCGCGTGTTCAAATTTTGTCATCTCCAGTTTTATTTTAATTTATCAGACTTTGAACTTTAATTTTAAATGATTGTATTAGAAAGCATATAATTTGTTTTAAATATTTTTTATAGAAGTATACAAGGTATTTGAGCCTACGTAGTCTACCATAATATTCTTCTTTAAAAATAATTTAACAAAGAAGTAAATTAACAGTACATTAATTTTGAAATTTTGTATGTAGGTGATAATTTAAAAATTGAATTAATGGGCCTTATACATAAAAATGTACACATTTAAAAATAAGGCTAAGCAATCTAATTATTATTCGCATGGAAAAATCCTGTAGGCCATAATATTTATGTTTTAAAAATAGTTGCGAAAATAAAATAATATTTTACTGAATTCTAATTATTAACAAGTGATTTAAATTCAGAAAACAAAATATTTTAATTGAAGTGGGATCGATCCAGTTAACTTATTAGTTTCAGACAGGCACGCTACCAAATGAGCTTAAGTGGATATTGAGCTGAAGAATGGTTTAACTTCTACTGATACAACCTGAGAAAAATTTTAAACAACAAACTTAGATGCAAACAACTTGGAGATGGTTTACTAATAAAACAAAACAAATCGTTTTACATGATGCACTCAATACAATAATATCGTCTACTTTTAGTTACGTATCTTGTATAGTGGCGTGTTGTGGCATCCCATCGCCACAACCCTTTGGCACGTCATGGTTTTACAGTGTTGTCAGATTGAAAACACACTCGCAAGCGAAACAACGCTATACCAACTCGCACTACAGTGGAAACCTTTCAAATTAGCTCTGTTTTGGTACAACCTGCGATTTGCAAGTATTTGCGAGTATTTTCGCAAGATTCAAAATTAGGGGTCTAGGTCTGGGTTTTTACACTTAGCCTTACCTGTTGTTGTTGTTGAGCTCGGGGGATGAACTGTGTTGCCATTTAGGCCAGACGAGGTAGAGGTATTAAGCGAAGGCTTAGCACTCTTTTGAGCTACAAGAACTCCAGGCAAGAATCCCTACCAGGGGCTTGAGATGAATATTAATGAGGCAGGTTGCGAGAGGTTTAGGAACACCTTTAATTCAGGAGTTTGCTGGTGCTTATGAGCCTAGGGCACAGAGAAGGAAAGAACAGAGCCACAGCCCCTAGGTTAAAAATGTTTCACTCCTTTTCGAGGCTTGACTCCCTCAACGTTGGGATCGCTAGGTGCGACCCCCCAGTGACTACAGCGCAATCTCGTGAGCATTTTTTGAAACGACTCACTTTAAACTCGAAGGCACTGAAAGGCAGATACAAAATATGAGCTCCTGTCGGCTGGCGGTCAACTAGCAAGCGTCCTTGTCTGTGGCCTAGGGAAAGTTGCAGCCTTGAACCCAGCAAGGGAGATAATAAGAGTAAACGCTCCTGCGGCAAGAACTTCCAATTTGGTTTTACGGTAACAGGAGCTGGGTTGGGGTACCAACGTTCCAATCCCATCTGGATTTATTAAGCAAAGCGAACATGCACCCTCAAAATTTCTCTATATTCTTACTTATCCTATTGCCATGATTGTATTCAAATAACTGGATCAGTAGTGTGTTGTGGTGCACACAAAAATCAACTTTGTATTGACCTCGTTCTTGTTAAGTCTTATAGGGAAATAACCCTTGTGTTCTCTAAATAAAATTAAAATACGTAATACACGTGACTTTTAGCCAAATTTGCTGTAAAGGTACCCTTCACAGAGGAGAAAGTATCTACTACAAATATTTAATGCGATATTTTGTCTTAACTTTGATACTTTTTTGTTGCTTTTAAAGTTTGTATTTTTTAATTTATATTTTACAAGAGCCTTTTTAGCACCATGCCTTATAACGTTTTCAGGTTGTACACATATTTACTAAGTAAGCTAATGAGAAAAGGATTAGAAACTAGAAAGGTTTAATTTAAAGGAAGTATACTAGAATTTGCGTGGAGTAAAAGTTGAAAACCATTTTGACAAAAAAATCTCGATACAACCAACCGGGGTTTGAAGCCCCAATCGCTCTAGGGAAACCACAACAAATCACGTAAACATTTGACTGGCATTAGAACGGTGATCTCATCTTAATCGGCGTCCAAAAGTAATGTAAGCTTAACGCCTTTTACAGCATTAGTAAGTATCACTTAGAGAGAATATTGTTATTCAAGACTGCTTCAGTTTAACTCTTATTTTATTTCCACCGTATCGGTGAGCACGAAGGCTTTAACCTTGTCTAGTTTGATTTTCTGGTGACGGGGATATCGGAGTTCGAATCCTGGCTGGTTATACTTTTGGTGGCTTTCCCTCTTCCTTCATATATTTCCTCTAAATGCTACCGTCTTAATTCCTACCCAACAAGTGTAAATATAGGGACAGATCGGACGGGTAGTAAGACGTGGGGCTAAAAATGCTATTCTACCTTTATCATAATAAATAAAGTGTTGTAATCGGAAACATGTTCTACCTCGAGATCTATGATGAATCTTGACGTTTTATTTATCACAGAGACCAAAAAAATTTGTTTCACATTTATTATTTCTGCCAGTCTTCCAGTGGCAACACCTGAAACTGTTTCATGAATTTATTCCAAACTTTATATTTAGAGGGATACCTGGTGGTCTAGGGGTAAGGTGTTAGACTTCTATGCAGGCGGCCGGGGTTCAATCCTCGGTCCCGGCACAGATTTATCTGATTATCAAACCCTTCCTTCACCTCTGACAAGACATCTTGTGAATGTGAGGAATGCCAGGCCTCCACCGTGGTTCGGATTCCACGTTAAACTGTAGGTCCTCCATTCCATCTCACAATCACCCTACCATTACACATTAGCGTAAGTGCGTATAACCCGAACGGGTAGTAAGACGCGGTGCTAATAATAATATTTATATTTAGATGTTATATGGAAAGACCTCGGAATGTTCTTAATATTTGATTCTCACCCTTAAATTAAGGGCATTTTGTTAATGACCAATTTTTAAAAATTCTAAATTTTTAGAAAATATATCGAATGACCTTGTTTAAAACGGATACATGGATAGTTTTTGGCAAGAAATGCAGCACTTTATACGTATTTTGGGAAAATGAGTTTGGGGGATTTAAAGAGTAGAATCATGTTGATTAATTTTTTTTTAAATTTGAAATCTTTCGTAAATGGCCCAAACGTTCAAAATGGGTATCTGGGGAGTGCTTTACATGATAAATAAGAATAATGTTACTTTTTCTTTAAAAAAATATTAGGATAGTTTTACTGGTAACTGATTTTTGAAAATTTTATAACATGATACTAAAACATACCCGTACTTTATGAGAAAGTATGTACAATTGTATCAACCAATTTAATTAATTAATTATCATGAACACACAATAGCACACACTCGTAACCCTTCAGTGAAAGTAGTCACTTTGGATGTTATTAACCAAATATAAACTGTTACGCTAAAAAGTGTCCAAATTGCCACTTTATGCTAATTATTTGTTTTTATTGTTTCAGGTATGGATACAAATTATTACTTTAGTCAAGAGTACGACTTTAAAATGGTGAGTTTCTTCTGATGTTTTTTTAAAATTAATTCATTTAATACGAGCGTTATTAACGACTTGATTTAAAGAGGCAGAGAGACTAAGAATGGAAATTAAAAGGAAATGTTTCAGAATTCTCTTGGAGAAGGGATGTAAAACTACTCAGTTCTCAAGAGACGGTGCTCTTGCTTGTAGTAATCACGTATCGGACGGAAGGGTGGAATATCCTCTGGGAGACTTTAGAATGTCATTTTACATGATCGAGTGTGCGTTGGGGAAGGGAGTTGCAGCTTTAACTCAATATTTGATTCTACGATGCGTTAGTTAAAAATATGGTTCACACCAAAATAAAGTCGAAAGATCCCAACAGGGCTCTTTTTTACTTAACAACTATGTAGTCAGAGTTTTATTAATATTTTTAAAAATGTGACATTCGCTCATTTTTAACGACTTTTTAAAGCAAATTTGTGTAGCTATGATACCAGTCTTGATGAAAAATTACTCTAGATTTATTTTCCCTCTATCAAATACAGTTTTTTTTCTAATAAGGCTCACAACAGAACCTTTAAAGATATTTGAGAACTATCAGCGAGTTCTCCTATTTACCTCGAGATAAGAAGTTTCAGTTTCGTAGTTTTTTCTCCTTTTTCTTATTGAAATGACAAATAATGATTGTAGGAAAAGTGTAAAAATGAGTATAAGCTTGGACAAAATAAATATTTAGTTCCAGAAAAGACGCAGACCATTGTATTTTAAGCCGTGAGGCCCGACAGCGATTGTTACTTTCTCGTTGACTGAGGCGGCCGCCTTAATTTGTTTCCAAACACTTGTCGGTAATAATTCTGGTCCAAAATAATGGCCGCTTACCTCTATGCATCCCCACAAAACATCCTTGTCACACTTATTGTTTAATGGCTGGTGAGTTTTACAATCGTCATATTACTTGAACACGCTGTTTCTCTAAAACCGTTATCTTTAATTAAATCAAAACCAATTAGAAGTTGACGTTATTCCTGTTTAAAGTTGTTCAGAAACAAACTTGTCAAATTAATCCCAACTTGAAGCTGGATGGTGCAACACAAGTTAATCAAGCCTGCTTAGAGAAATTGCACGACACAATAATACCTGTTTTCTCATCTTGTCTATTGTAATTAGGAACACATTTTTAGTACTGAGATTATTAAATTAATATTTTGATAATAAAAACTAATTTTCTGCAATTATATTCTTTTAATTCATATTTTCTAAAATGAGTCATCAATAAACTAACCCCAAATGACTAAACGCTAACCATTCTTGATAAGAGTTTAAAACACTCCCCAGGTATACATTTTGGCCAAAATTGTTGATTTTTATAAATATTTCAAAATTTCAAAAGTAAATTATAAGTTAACCCCACCATAATTTTTAAGCAAGAATCAAAATTACGAATTTACCTTGAAGTATGATCAGACAACATTTAAATATACATTTTAACAAAACCCATCAAAATGTTTCGGCTTTATGCCTTGGTGCAATTAGACAGAATTGTAAAACTCAATATTTGGTGATCAAGGGTTAAAACGTCCAGATCCATCATAGCCTCAGGGTCAGATATTTTTCCGCATTTGTCATACTTTCTCTATAAAATATAGTAAACAATTCAATTTAATGAAATTGTATTTGACTAATTCAACTGAAGAAAAAGATTCGCACCAGCACAAATGGACACCTGGACAAAGATGTCTGTCTCATTATGTCTGGTTTTGTGGTGACGCAGAGTTAATTGTTCAAATAATGGTAAAGTGCATTGATTTTTGTTGTTGTTGATAGATTCCAACCATCCTCTAAACGTAAATGTGGGTACACTTTCTCTGAAACTTTTCCTTACTCATTCTTAACCTAGTACAGAACACCACAGTAAGGGTCAGTAATTATCTTAGAGTTGTTTTATCCACTGATGTTAGAGCACATTTAAAAAAAAAGGAATTGTTCCAAGACTATTTGTTATTTTCTAGAATAAAATCAAAGATAGACTTTAACATAAGGAAATAGCCACGGTCCCTTTTTCCACATATAGAGGAGACCGGGGCATGATGAAACACCTTTCACTTTTTATTTGTTTGGATTTATTTTTCAATAAATCCTTTTAATCCGTACGGAGATAAAATATAGAATTTATTTATGTTAAATTCTATTTTTGCTTATAATATAGAAAATAACAAGTAGTTTTGACACAATAATATTTTTCTTAACTTAGTCCTTACATCGGAGGATAATACAATTCTAAATTAATTAACTATCCTTACTTGGTATTTAAAAATGACTGACCAAGCTCGGTTCATTTCGAGGTTTTTTAGTTTGAAACCACGTGTCTTAAACATCACAGGTGGGGTGGTAGAAATTGTTAGTTAAGGACAGTATTTTTGCATTTTTTTAATAGGATTTTTCTTAGCAAAGTAAGAAAAACATTTCTACAGTAGAAACACATAGTAACTTTTATTCATATATTAATCCCAACAGTTCGTGGATATCTGTCAAGGGTGTATTTTAGTTTGATAACTTTACTCTTACTTATTTAAAAAGTTTCTCATCAAATGCTAATATGCTCATGATAATCATTTAAAAACTGTTGAGAATAATATGTGTATAAAATTACACTCAGTTTTACTGGAACAATGTTTTCTTTGAAAACTGCAAAACACTGAACTTTTCTAGCATTCCCTTCCATTCCACCTTAAGCGGATGACGGATAAATCTAAACTTAGGTAAATAGTAAAGTTAGGACTAGACGTCACATAGTGGTGTGGTTTTCAGTATTCTCCTTTAAAAAACAGGGCAATTGAAATCAGTGAAAAAGTTTCACCATGTATTTTTAATGCAACAACATAAAATAGAAGTTATTCTTAAACGAAAAATACTTTGAAACTCACCCAATTTTGCTGTTGTCAAATGAATAATGCAGAAAACCTTACTATGGTACGTTTTCTGGTTCAAGTGTAGGCCTAATTGTATATCTAATGTACCGGTTAATCGGTCGTGATGTGAGTTTATAAATAAAAGTGTACTATTGAGTAAGATTGGCGACCCTGCACGTTCATCGAGGCTCTAGGACTAAGTGTAAACAGAAGAATCAGTTCACGGTAATTTTGACTATTTTTACACTAGTATCCGTACTAGCTAAAGGGTGACCTGGCGGTCTAGGAGTAAGGTGTCAGACTTCTGTGCTGGCGGCCGGGGTTCAATCCTCGATACCGGCACAGATTTATCTGATTACCAAACCCTTCCTTCACCTCTGACAAGACATCTTGTGAATGTGTGGAATGCCAGGCCTCCACCGTGGTTCGGATTCCACGTTAAACTGTAGGTCCTCCATTTCATCTCACAATCACCCTACCATTACACATTAGCGTAAGTGTGTATAACCCGAACGGGTAGTAAGACACGATGCTAATAATAATAATAATAACGTACTAACTAAATAAATGGTACGACACAGATGCACAAACGTTCTCATACATCTTGGAACAAATAGTCAAAAATATTTTCTTAGTAAACTACCTTTAAGTATGTTTTCCTCAGAATATAAACACATCATCTTGAACACAATAAACACGCTTATATATATATATATACATTTTATACAAATCCATTCAAATATATTTAACAAATTTCAATATTTCCAAAATCAGTTATCTGTAAACTTTCCTCAAATCATTTTTTATTTGTAAAAATAAAAACATTCTTATCTATCATAAAAAAAATCCCAGATCTTTTTTGAACAAAATCTTTCAGTTCATCTTTGGAAAATTTCAAATTGTTTACAATTTGTCAAAATTAAATCATTTCTAAATTAATTTATTTAAGAAAAATTAACGTACATTATTATTTACCTTGTAAAATAGCCTCCGAATACTTATTTTGAACAAAATCTTACTCATTTTCACAAGATTTCTAGTTTTTCTTAAATCAATCAACAGTAATCTAATATAAAAAAGTTTTTTCAAAAAAATCAAATATTTAAAATTATATATAGTGTAAAAATAGACCTAACAGATATACACTTTAAACAAAATGGCGAGACCCATTTTTAAAAATTTTCCAATTAAAAAAACAATATCAGTAAACTGCCCTCAAACAAAGTTTTTTTATAACCAGTATCAAGTTTTATTTTTTATGCCAAACATTCTACAGAGATATATTTTAAACTAAATCGATAGAGCAATTTTTTTTAAATAATTTAATGTTTCAAATATCAGTCAACTACCCTAAAAGATCCATTTTAGAAAAATTTAAAATTCAAAAAAATCTCTGATCATTGAGTGAACTATAAGTCATTAACGACCTAAGTTTACCTGGATGACAGCTCAAAATGTTACTAGAAGTAGTCCCTAATATATCCCTACGCCAACAGCTGACATCTATCACTTTGGATGACTGTAATGAAAACAGATGGTAATTTATTAATGTGATAGTTAACCACGCTAATTTAGGCCAATATTATTTATATATTTATTTGAGGTCGGACACACAGCTTATTTATAGTTTTATTCCACTTAAACAAATATTAACACCACTTTCACGAAAATTTCTCACGAACATAGCTTCAAAATGGCGACTGACGATGTGGTTGAACATAATGGTAAACAAGTTTTTTTACAATGATGCAGGCACGCAGTTGATGAAAATATTTTATTCAGTTAAATATTTCAAAATAATATAAAGTAATCATAAAATAATTTATTGTATGTAAAAAAACTACAATAAGTTTCTCTTTTCCAAGTAAATACGGTGTCTGTATTAAAAGGTATTGATGTATGCACTGTATTACACAAAATCAGTAACGTTCCAAAACGAAGAATAAGTACTTTTAATTATGTTTAAGGTTCAAGTGACCTGGCGGTCTAGGGGTAAGGTGTCAGACTTCTATGCTGGCGGCCGTGGTTCAATCCTAGATCCCGGCACAGATTTATCTGATTACCAAACCCTTCCTTCACCTCTGACAAGACATCTTGTGAATGTGAGGAATGCCAGGTCTCCACCGTGGTTCGGATTCCACGTTAAACTGTAGGTCCTCCATTTCATCTCACAATCACCCTACCATTACACATTANTTTCGAGTTGGATAAAAAGAAATTATTTAAAAAATGAGATAGTATGAGAAAACTTAAGTTTACGTTATTTTAAATGTAATATATAACAGGTAATTAAAGATCTTTATATTTATAACAAAACTGTGATCTTTGACAAGTGTTGGCAACCCAAAACCTAAACATATGATTTTCGAACTGTCATCCAGGTAAAAACCTATCGTGAACGGACTTTACACTTAATCAAAGCGCTAGGATAACAAATAACCTTATTATGAAAAGTACTTGCCTCGAGCATGTAGAGGTTTGATTTGATGCCTTAGAGTGCTCACAGGCTATTGAGTGAAACATGAACCCAGAGAAACAATGGTAAATTGCTAGGAATAAAGTTACAAATGGCGCAAAGAGTGGTGTAGGTTATTTCAAAAAGAGTAGGAAGAAACCATGGTTTGGCAACAGATTTTCAATAAAGGAGATAAGGGAAGCAAAATTATATTGTAGTGAATTGAGCTTAGACACATTTAACAATGCAAAAAGGAAGCCCAGTACTATATACAGGAACAAAAAAAAATAGAGAGTATTTGATGGGTAAATTTAGTAAGTCGGAACAAAATAGTAAAAATAATAATATAAGGGAACTTTATTTAGGTATTAACGGATATGGGAAAAATTATCAGGATAGGGCCAATTTAGTGTAATATGAGAATGTAAATCTGGTGGCGGACACGAAAAATATTTTGAGCTGATTTAATGACCACTTCAGGCATATTTTGAATGTTCATGAATGATTGGAATTGGGTGAGGGTGTCAAAATCCATACCGCTATATCACTAATCCCTGGGACAAGTATTAGTTAAGTCAAAAAGCTATTAAGAAGTTAAAGAAGAGTTATAGAGTTAATCTCAGCAGGGTTATTAAAGGGAGGTTATGAAATATTAGTATTAGAAATTCATAAACTCCTTTGTTCCAAATGGAACCGTGTAGTATTGCCCCAAGAATGAAAGAAAGGAAGGTATTATAATACCGATTTTCAAAAAAGGGAGATAAAACAGTCTAATGACCATGGCGTTATCTCACTACTAACAAGCTATAACATTTTATCCAACGTAACTTTAATAGGATTGACGCCATATTCAGAGGAAATAATCGGGGATCATCAGAATGAATTTCGAAAATATATATATATATATATATATATATATATATTAATAATTTTATTTTTGTAAGTGCGGCAATGAACTTTCGAGTTCCGAATGCTATAGAGTAAGTAACTAAGGGTAAAAAACAACATCATGAGCTATAGCCCTATAACTAGACTACTAGAGACCCTTATTTGTTGTAAATACAATTATTGGTTTCTGTTAAATAAAAAGATGTATTTTGGTATTAAAAATAGGTAAATGAAAGGAATTTTCTGGCTAGATATGGTTAAAAAAAAGTTTACCCAAACTTAAGCATTTTAGTGCTAAGTATAGAAAAGTTACTGCTAATTTATTAATATCACATTTTAAATATTTAAAATATTTTCCTATGGTTCAATATGGCCGTCATAGTAGCCAGATCAAACACACATTCTACTTCTTCTTTGACCAATGGTCTTTGGTGGTCAGGTGGTAAAGATTTATTTATTAAGAATGTGGGGAATGCCAGGCCTCCACCGTGGTTCGGATTCCACGTTAAACTGTAGGTCCTTCATTTCATCTCACAATCACCCTACAATTACACATTAGCGTAAGTGCGTATAACCCGAACGGGTAGTAAGACGCGATGCTAATAATAATAATAATAATAATAATAATAATAATTAAGAAGAAAATTATAATGGTGCAGTTGAGACTTTTTTTCTGGTAATTTAAGTCAAAGGATAATGTGTTTGCTACTAAGTAAAACGGTGTACAGTTTGGATATCTTTAATTCTCATTAAAATCAACATAATTTACCGTTTTTAGAATATAAAAGACCAAGTAATCATTTTCGAGCAGATATTCAATCTCGTTTTGTTTCGTTACAACTTTTTTTTTTTCTAGAATGAACTTTAAAAATATTTTGATATTATTTCTTAATGTGCTAAGTAGGCCTACTAATTACGCAAATGGGGAAGGTTGAATGTAGAGAAAGTGAACTTTCATTTACGTGGAGAGAGAAAGAGAGAGAGAGATAGTGGAAAACCATTTCGGAAAAACCAAACCTCAGTTCACCCAACCGATATTCGAATCTCGATCTACACGTTCTTGGCAGTATAGCTCAACACTAAACTAGCGCGTTAGCCAATTACACCACCGAGGCGGTATAACATATAAATATCATGTTCTGAAAATTGAAAAATGACACCTGGACACGGGAATCGAACCCGGGACCTTTGGCTTGGTACGCTCCATCCTCAGTAAAATGCATAAATAATAGTTTTGGCTATTTGATTCTAAATATCATGTTTGAAGAAAATTCACCAAACCGTGTCAAGTATGTGGCAAAGGACAGACAGACACACAACATACATACATAATTGTAAAACGACTTTTTAGGCTTCGGGGCGCATACATAGGTTACTGAGAAAGGGGGGGAAAAATCATCTCCAACACCACCTAAACATATTTTGACACGTTGGCCATTTTGAAATTATTTGGAATAAAATCACTTGCTTAGTTGACAAAACAAATTTGAATGTTATTAATGTAGAATAATTTTTACTTTTTCTTATAAATAAAGTATTTAAAACACGAATATTTTAAATTTGTTCTCGAGATGATGTATCTTTACTTTATGTGTGTACCTGAGCTAAAAAAAAAGAAAGGAAGTGGGTCTTACCATTTTGTTTTTATGTACATTGTTTGATGAATTTCGTCCAAACTTGATATTTAGAACTTACATGGACGTACCTCGAGGCAAAATCACGATTTTATTCTTCTCTCTTAAATTAAAAGAAGTTTACTGTTGATTTTTTTAAATGTTAATCTTTTGTAAATGTCTTAAACAGTTTTGTTAAAAATTAATATTTGTGGAGTGTATTATATAATAAATAAAACTGAAGACGTGTTTTACTGAGCAAATTTAATTTAAGGGTAGTTAACTGATGAGTATGTTTTGAAACTTTGAAATTTTTCGAGAAAGACTAATGATTTTGTTAAAAACGGATATGAGGGTAGTGCCCGACACGACATACAAAAGTGTATAATTATTTTTCAATGAAGTATTATTTAATTGCAATTAACTGGTAAACAATATTTGTAAATGTTGTTCCAAACTTTAGGAGAAAGCTTGTATCACTGTATAGTGCCATTAATTTATTAAAGTTATTCATCAAATATCATTAAAACAGGATTATTGTAAACCAACTATATAATCATTCGCTACGTTCATTGCATCCGCGCGCTGTTGTGGAAGGGGGTGGGGGGTGAAGTTGGTTAGCACGCGCGTCAGTTTGGATTTGTCGGGAGGTGAGGTGAGGTGAGGGAAGGGATAGGCCAAGTTTTGAGCGGGAATTCCCCGGCCTACGTCACGAGGCCAAACCGGGGGTCCCAGGCAACATCGATCTACTAGACCCGTGCGTCGCTTGGCCCCCAGTATGCCGCTGGTGGTGGTGTGTCTAGTCCGCCCTCAGCCACTGCCCCCTAGAAGCTACGTTTAATAGTGGAGTTCGAGGACCATTTTCCCCCTTCACCCACCGCGGCTCTTCTTTACTCCCTTTATGCTTCCTGCACCCACGCCGAATGTACGTGGGATCTAGGGCTGACCCGCCTCGGTGGCGTAGTTGGCTAACGCGCTTGTCGTGTTGAGCTCGACTGCTGAGGACGGGGAGATCGAGGTTCGAATCTCGGTCGGGTGAACTGGGGGTGGTTTTTCCTAAATGGTTTTCCACTCTCCCTCCACGAAAATGTGGGTTCACTTCCTCTAATACAACCTTCCCAATTCCTAATCCATTAGAGTAATTAGTACTTAAAAGCGTATAACCAGAACGGGTAGTAAGACGAAGTGCTAAATATTATTATTATATAATTATATATTATTTACCAGACAGTTTAAAATTTGGTTTCTAGGGCTTTAGTAAGGTCCCTAGGAGGTTTTTTTTTTAAATTATATATTTAACCCTAAAATTAAGGGTAGCGTATTGAAGGGTATAAAGATATAAAAAAAAAATTCTCAAAATCCATTGAAACGATCTTTATTAAATTTCATATCAATGTTAAACATTAAACAAATATGGCAAATCTTGTTTTCCCATGAAATTGGCTTTAATAACACTTTACTCAAGTCGAAATTTCCACTTTTGATCATTTATACGCATCTATTTGAGAAATGAAATATCTTAACACTGTAAAGCTACTGTTGAAATTAAAAATATTTTAATCTTGAAGATATTTTTATAAAACCAATAGTTTCTGAGTTAAAAGCAAGATATACGTTTTTTATCGCTTACTTAAAATATTAAATTGATTGTAATGCTCTTTTATTGACAGTTATGCACCTCTTCTCTCAATGTTTCTGTAATAGTGTATATTATTACATTAATGCTCTTTGACTGAGTGTTTCTACAAACAATGTATATAATTTCGTTTCACAAATTTTATGAGCTTTTTAGTAAATGTCTATTTTAAGATTAAAGAGAAATAAAGTTTGTGCGGCTTACAAAAAAAAAAAATTTTTTTAGGTATTTAACGTGCACTTTATGAACTGACATTATATCAGCACACGACTGACAAACTAACTTAGATCCAGAACAGACACAGCATCTAGCTTCAGGCCGTTAATTAATCACCGTGAAATGTTAAAACACGCACATTAGCATTGATACAGTTTTCGGCCATTACAGGAATCGGACCCAGGACCCTCAGCTCAGTAGACAAACACGCTTACCTACTGAACTAGGGTGTTGCACTTGATGATATATTCATCAGGTTCAGAAAGTATAGGTTAAATACCCCAAATAAATTATTATTATTATTATTATTATTATTATTATTATTATTAGCACCGCGTCTTACTACCCGTTCGTGTTATACGCACTTACGCTAATGTGTAATGGTAGGGTGATTGTGAGATGAAATGGAGGACCTACAGTTTAACGTGGAATCCGAACCACGGTGGAGGCCTGGCATTCCCCACATTCACAAGATGTCTTGTCAGAGGTGAAGGAAGGGTTTGGTAATCAGATAAATCTGTGCCGGGACCGAGGATTGAACCCCGGCCGCCAGCACAGAAGTCTGACACCTTACCCC
>CABFVX010005590.1:0-21087 GCA_902151425.1 Timema shepardi | reverse complement strand
AAATAACAATGGCAAAAGCAAGCCTGGCGCGTGATGTAGCGGCAGTCGCGCGCGGGGAAACATTGTCTTGCTTGTGGGAGGGGGTGGACAGAGTCAAGTGATATTGGCTGGCATTGATGAGGTGGTGTCTTTTTTTATACCTGACCCACCCCAGTTACTAGTAATACAGCGCTCACAAAGATAATTGCAACGCAGCGACCTAAATAAATGCAACAACACATTTTACAGCCGATTTACTTAAACTTTTCAACCTTTTTTCCCACATTTTTCACGGTTCGCCAAAAAAGGGTCGTTACTTCGAGAGGGACGCTATTCCCGGGGTCGTAGAATCGAGAGTTGACTGTATATCTAATTCCAAAAAACCCTCTGGGAGGGGAGGGGTCCTTATGTAAACCCCAGCTACAAAGTTTTAGCCCAAACTGCAAAATGGTTTCTGTTCTAGCCCAAACCAAGGCACAAACAGTCAGACAGATTGGAATGCCAAAACAACTCTTTTTTTTTTGTTTCAGGGGGTTATGAAACGTAGACATTCATCAAAATCTCGATTTCTAATTTTTGACGATCACAATATTTTCACTCCAAGGTGTCGAGACAAAGTAAATATTAGTTTACAAAGTTTAGCTACCCACAGCCGTTGCTTGCTATTGGTTTGATCGTCACTGATGGGGAGGTCAAGGTTCGAATCTCATCAGCGTGAACTGAAGATGGTTTCCCCGTTAAATATATATATATATATCATAAATGGTTTTCCACAAGTGATTTATCACTCTGGTTTTCCCATCTTTACTCCATGCAAATGCGGGTTCACTTCATCTTAGCTACCTTCTTCATATCTACCCACTTAGATTAAGCCGTTAATAAACTCTTTTATGAACGTAGCAATAAAAAAGAAAAGATTTGTTTTTGGATGGGTTATAATAAAATTATAAAAATAAATTAATGATTTTAAATGGAAACATGGTTTAGCGAGTTTTATTTAATTCAGTTTTTTTTAGATCATAGAATACAATGTTTTTGTTAGTATGCTGTTCGAAAAAAGTTAACAGCAGGGCCTATTTGTAAAGTGAAGTAGGCGTACAATTATATTTAATTGAAATATTTTTTTTTAAATTGCCATTTTCGCCAACTTTGGCCACCTTTTTCTAACTCATTAATTTTTTAACATTTAAAATTTGTTTTAATCAGTGTTGTTTTCCCTTTGTTTTTTCTATCTTCTGTACAAACAAATTGTGGTGCCATTATTTTAATTCTAGCCTTCTTATACCATGTATATAAATAATTAGCGTAAGTAGTGACCGTAAAAACTATGTCACTGAAAAAACAAAAAGAAATGGCTATACTTTTTTAAATATATGGAAGAAGAAAAAATATATATATATATGTAGCGTGTTTTACTATTTACAAATTATATATATATTTACACTTAAGGGTACAACTATCATACATCAATATAACACGTACAATTTCGGTCACCGTGTCCACGTCTTTGGTATAACTCGATCAGTCCCAAACGCACTCACAGGAAGACTACTTGCTACCTGGCTATTTGCAACGGTCGCCCCCACCCCTTATTTCCACATTCCAGTTACAGAGGTTGGTACGCTCACTGCACCCGCAAAATAGTCACTACATCTATCCGTTACATATATATATATATATTTCTACAGTAATAAACAAACTAAATAAATAGGTCACAATTGACTGTAAATAATGATTTCCTATGGTAGATCAGAAAAATTATACTTCGACACGGATTCGAGCCCCCCCTTGTCCTTTGACTTTGGATGTCATTCTATAAAACCCCGAGGCTGTGGCTCAAAACTCTGCGTCACTCCTAGGAGAGTATAACGATGATAGCTTGTCTTTTGTTGAGTTCCACCCCTTATTTCCACATTCCAGTTATAGAGGTTGGTACGCTCACTGCACTCGCAAAATAGTCACTACATCTATCCGTTACACTAATTTCGGTGTCTTCCAAAATGTGGTCAATAGTTTGGTACAACGTTTACCAAAATTTATTTATTGTGCTCACAATTAAATAATTTGTTATTGTAAATAATTTTATGTCCACAAATAGCTTGTTATTTTTATTAATTTGTGAATTAAATGTTCTAGCTTTGTGTTTAGTTATAGCCAGGGCCTTTACCTACTAAACAAGTAAACCAAGATTTTAACCCAAATACAGATTCTGATAGGCGAAACCCTATGAAAAACCACGCATCACTATGATAATGCCCATTTTAAATTACAGATAAAAGTTATCAGGTACTTAAACCTTCCGATAAAAATGTGATGGATAAATACATTTTATCTGCCGGTTAAATGCTATCTGGCAGCTATAAGACACAATTCTAACCTATCGACCAGATAAAAATATTTATCGGCCAGATTAATAACTATCCAGAAGTCATAAGGCGAATACATTGATTCCTATCTATGATTTAAAATAGTGTTAACATAATTTCAAAGCTTCACGATATTGGAATAAATGGTTTGTCTCGTCACTTCTAAAAAGATCGTGGCAACGCTGTAAATGGAAGACCCTTGTATATTGCTAAACGGTACAAGTAGTTCCCGGTATTTCTACATGTAGTGTTACACTACGGCTCCCAAATTATTTAAAATTTTAATTTTATAAAAACGCTTTTAAAGCTTAGTATTAAACTAATAAATTATAAATAAATAGCAAAAACAAGGGAAAAAATATTATCTATCCATGTGATTTCTTCTTTTACCAACATTAATTCTCACATCCATATGAGCTTGTTAAAGTAGTTATTTATTTATAAAAAATACGAAATCATAGAACACTAAATACAAATTCTAGTAAAAAAATTTGAAGTAAAAGTAGTTCTGCTTTATATAGTAAAGTTCAATTTTGAATATTTATTATTATTATTATTATTATTGTTATTATCACCGCGTCTTACTACCCGTTCGGGTTATACGCACTTACGCTAATGTGTAATGGTGGGGTGATAGTGAGATGAAATGAAGGACCTACAGTTTAACGTGGAATCCGAACCACGGTGGAGACCTGGCATTCCTCACATTCACAAGATGTCTTGTCAGAGGTGAAGGAAGGGTTTGGTAATCAGATAAATCTTTGCCGGGACCGAGGATCGAACCCCGGCCACCAGCATAGAAGTCTGACACCTTACCCCTAGACCACCAGGTCACCAACAATTTGAATATTTAAATTAATAAAGTCATTATAAGCAAAATAGTGCGAGGCTGAAAATGTTATAGTTTTAATTTATAGTTTAATTAGTATGATTAGTAAAAGTTATACAGAGTCTTCGTTCTAGATAATATAAATCCCTTTTCACTGGTGAAAACTTATTTGAAATCCATAGAACAGTTTTGCCACAATCTTTTATTATGCAATACCATGTTTTTTGTGGGCTGGCACCTTAAGGTATACGAGTATAGTATTATTTAGCCACATAATAATTGTATACAGTAAGAGCTTCTTTGAGACAGAATTGATATATAAATACTGTATATTAACAAACACCAGATAATATTATTGAAATAATTGCATCATAGCACTTAATATTGACTTTTAAAACTGATAATATATTAATTACATTTATCTCAATAGAGATAATTCCTATTATCGCTAAAGAACTAAACCCAACATTTTAAATTAAAATGAATCCGAGGTGAAATCAACACATTATTAAATCATGGGGGGTTGTTCTTTGTTTCTAAGGGGCCTAAATAATAGACTACTGTTTGTTAAACTCTCGTCAATTTGATGTGATGGTTGCCTTTGGGTGTTGTTTTAGGTTAAGTTAGTTTATAATCAATGTGCTTATTTGTAACCTTGTGTCTGTATTTATGTTTGGTTTTTAGAGATAGTCTTACAGCATGTCTTGACTTTCCAAAAATGTAAACTAGAGTTGTAAGAATAATAAGGGTATATTTTAAAAACATAAATGTACCCGCGTTTACATAGAAGGGAGAAATAAAAATCATTAAGCTCAAACTATCCTCAGCATACTTGAACCTAGCTCCACGTCCCATGAAGACCTAACAAAGTAACACCTTGTCCCACGGGCCTTTTAGTTATTTGCCAGAATTTTTATTTCTTGTGGGATGTTTATTTTCTCCAAGCTAGTGATACTTTTTTACCTTGAAACTCACTTTTCTCACCTTGTGACCTTAAGATAATGCTCTCACAGGTGTGGTGGTCGAACAGTAGTATAAGGCGTAGTTCTAAAATAAATATTAACTCTTAAATTTAATAAAAATATTTTAAATAAAATTTAACATTCCCTTATTGAACCAAATGTTTGCTTACAAACTAAAAATTATCGTGAATTTGTAAGATATGTTTATAACAAAACAAACCCAAATAATGAGGTTGATTGCTGTTTAAATGTATCATGGACAGTATATACCTTTCTCTATAATAGATAATCTATTATTTCTCTATACATGCACAATTCATTTTATTCTAGTAAGATGTGTTCTACAACTAAGAGCTCAGTAGTTAAATTTGTAAACCTAGGAAACCTTAAAAACTCTCTACAAATTGGAATGGAGATCAGTATTTTAAATTTGTGGGCTTAAGATGTTAGCAACAAACTGTAGACTACAGATTAAAATATATAGTATCTCAGATGTATGAAATAATTATATTAATATGTAAAGTATTGATAACAAAATAGTGAAATGTTATTATTGCTGACCACAAATGTCTGTCTGATTGTATTTGATAAAATGACCTTCCTACCAAAACCCTTTTAAAATATATATATACGCTTATTGCTCTTTAAATAAAAATAGATTAAAGTTCAGATAAAAGGTTGTTAAACAAATGTAGGCCTATACATTCAATAAATCTCTAAATCGGTCTGAGTATTCGAGTATTTGTTTGTTTCCAAGGCGCTCCTCTTGCAATAGACTGGTGTGCCAATCCCTGGGACATCTTAGTTCAACCCTGGTCGGGTTCATATACACGGTTTCCTGCCCCTTCCACTAAATTCAATCTTACTCTTCCCTAAACGATTAGTGTAATTATTACATAAGCGTATAGCCTGAATTAGTTGTAAATAATAATAATTTTGTTGTACACCTTATTTATCCGGGAACCTGGTAAGCTCTATACTATCACACAATCTCATCAGCGAGAAAAGCAATGTAAAAAAAACTAATTGTACTATGGCTACATCCGCATCTTAAATTTTATAACAAAATTTATTAAATCTAGCCAATTTTGGCCCAAAAAACAAAAGTATAATATTGATGATTCAAAATAGTGTATTGAATAAGGTCAGCAAAGTCCAAATTAATAATTCCTGTTCTAAATTGTGAATGTTTACAGTACCATGAAAATTTAATTAGTTTTAGGACTTTAACAACCAAATATTTATTCTGTGTCAATCTTCTTCTTTCTACTTTCTCTCGACACCTTGGAGAGAAAGTATTGTGATCATCAAAAGATTTGAAATCTTGTTTATGACTAAAATATTTTGACGTTTCATAACTACCTGAATCCAAAAGAGTTTTTTAAGTAATGCCGTCTGTCTGTCTGCCTGTCTGTATCTCGGACTGGAGATGAAATTATTTTACAGGATGGGCTATAACTTGGTTTCTGGGGTGTCCATAATTTCTGACCAAAGGGTTTTAGGAATTAAATGACTAAGCCAAAATTTAAGGTCAGTTTACTAAAAGGAAAAAATAGAAAAAATCAATTTTCTCGAAATTCGTTCGAAAGATTTTTATTAAATGCTCTATCCAGACACAGTTAGTTACTATAAAAATGTTGGCAATTCTCATTTTCTCATGAAAAAGTCTTTGAGGGTATTTTACGTATGGTAAATTTTCCAATTTTCGTCATTTATCCCCAACTTTTTGAGATAAGAAATATTCTATCATTTTATAGTTATAGTACTATTTGTGACGTAGTTTGCCACCCTACCTTGTATTTCCCTATATTTTTATAATTTTTGTGAATAATTTCCAATTTATTCTTGTATGAAATTAACTTCAAATTTCGGCCGCTGTGTCGCCAGCCTGACTAATAATACTATTTACATACATACAATAAAATACAAGGACGCAAGGAACAACGCAAAACATTGTTTTAAATCATTTAAATAAGGAATTTTGATTTGAGGAAGAACACTTAACTTTTATTAAAATATTAATTATCCTTCTAGGAAGTTTGTTTGACTCTTGTTGCTATTTTCATCGTCGACCATGTTTGTTTTAACGCATGCGAAGTTATATCAATCAAGTGAGTATCGGATCTGATCGTAAAAGAAGAAAAAAGAAGAAACAAGGCAGATGTAAATAACTCAAAACTAGCACGCTTTTCAATTTTGACAGATATAAATAAACCTTTAATTATTTTATGAAGACATTGTTCAGATTCATTGGGATATATCTCAATATTTATATTAAACTTGCATTGTATTTGATTTTCATCCCTAGTCCATATCCAACATTTTATCTTTTGTTTTTATATATTAGTTTTCTCTTTGGACTTAGAAGTAAAGAATAGAACATTTTTAAATTTGATTTTTGGAAGTCTTTCTGAAGGAGATTGGATCTTCTTCCTCGGTGTTGATCTAACATGGAGCCAAATCTGTGAAGCTCCTAATTCAAATTATTTTAAAGTGAATCAAAAGTTGTAAATTAAAGTACAAGTAGCAAAAATGGAAAGCTAAGTGTGTGTGCAAGAACTAGACTATTTATTTTCGTTTAAATTGTGTAAGACTTTGCATTACTAAAGTGAAACAAATTTCTGAAGTTGGTGTTTCAATATGGACTAATTCATGGGTGAGGTCAAGCCAACTCTTCAACTTTAAATATATTTTTTCTCTTCTATAAAAATCAGAATTCATGTAAGAACTTTCAGAAAGACAGACTAATGCAGAGAATTAATTAACATTTTATTTTATGTCCAATTATTAATTTTATTGATAACATTTTTTCTCTTATTTTTGGTTTCAACAATACTGTTCTATACTTTGTTAAATTAGAATTATAACTATCCGGAATTACATAGGTAGGATTGAGATGTGGTAAAAAGGGAAACAATAATAAATCCACAAAAGTTCCAATAATTATAATTTTATACATTTATTTTTATTGTAGTCTAAATTACATTTTACTTCAACAATCTATTTTTTATAAATTGCTCATGTTTTATTTTAAGTATTCCCCAGTGGTCTCGAGTATTGATAGTCGTCGTGCCACAGTCTGAATTAGCCGAGGTAAATGGATTTTATTATTTTTCTCCTAGATACTAGGAGTGGCTCCCAACAAAAACAAAATGTTTATACATCTTGATGTAAACTATTGTTATATTAAGTAAACAGATTCAGAAGACACTGATATTAAAACTGAAAAACTATATAATTTATATAACACGTGTTTTGTTAGATTTTTTTCATTACATATTACAAAATACAAATCTTTCATTTGAAATATATTTTCATAAAACCAATAAGTTCTGAGCTATAGTCAAATATCAATATATATATATATATTTTTTAATTCAGGTATTGGAAAATGAATTTTTTTCTTAAGCTCTTTGTGTGACAAAGATATTTCTCTTTTCTCAATTTGTCTGTAACATTTTCCTAGTTCCTAGTGCCACAGAGTAAGTAACAGTGTATATTATTTCATTTTTGATCTTTGGTGTGGTGTTTCTACAATTATGTATAGCCTATACCTAATATTTCGTTTCACAAATATTGTGAGTTTAAGTAAATGTCTATTTCAAGATAAAAGTGAGAGAAATTCCTTACAGTGCACCATACCATTTATTGTTAAAAACAACAGCAGGCAAGAGTTAAAATGTTTTCTGTAGATAAGTTACAACTTCGTCCTTGAAATAAATTTCAGTCTTTAAATCATGTTCAAACTATAGTGCTATTTGAACATTGTGTTTTAGTTAGCCGAATTTTCGTAATTTGTAACACAATTCAAAACAATAAATAACTAACACTTATACAAAATATAAGATCTAGTTACTTTTACTTGTGGTTAATTCTATACAAGCCTTCTCTAAAAGAGCTAAATTACTTTATAGATTTCTCGAGATAAGAACAGGTACATCAGCTAGGTAATGATAATATATTTATGAGTATAAACCGAACAGGTAGTAAGACGCGGTGTTTAAACTACAGTAAAGTATTTCAATAATATAACTTTTCACATTAACGTAACTATTAAATGAGGCCGGGAATAGTTTTAAAACTCAAAATACAAGATTTTAAATACTAGGGACAGTTAGCCTTGGTTTTTTTAAAAATAATATTCATACATGATTATAACTGTCCTTAAGCTAATTAAAAATATTTTTTTTTTATCAGCAATAAATTATTATATTTTTTAAATTGGTACGTAAGTCTGATGGCCTTTTAAAATTACTAATAATATATTTCTTTATTTTAATAGGGATTTAAAAAAAATACAATTTAACATTGTTGCATCCTACAGGACGGAGTTATTTTAATTGGATTTATAAGACTTCTAGCTTAAAAATAGTTCTGGAAACAACCAACGCAAGCCATTTAATTGATATCCCGTAAAAGAAATAGAGTGAAATTTCCTAAAAATGTGTATAATAAGTCAGTAAGTGCTGTAATGAGGTTTGAAACTCTGCAAATGGTATGTCTAAGAGCTTGAAAGGCAGACATCCATCGCTGCCATTTTTTAACTTTGTTTTTGGAAAATGATTTATTTGATCATTAACTATTATTTTACGATCTTGTAATTGAAAAAATTACACAGTAAACATATACCTAAACTCTAAAATGAGTCCAAATTTATGTTAACTTTTATAATGGACACTTAAACCAAAATAATTTTGAAATCACTTCCATTGAAAATATTCCACATTTAAAAGTAATGTAATACATAATTATTTTAAAATTCACAGGTAAGAATAAAACTCATAACATGTCAGGACATCGACCAATACATTAGTCTAATATAGTTAGGTTTGCTGTTCTATTGGAGCTCCAGGTTCAAAAACAGCCCGGTGCGCTAAGGTGTTTTCTCCTAAATGGTTTCCAATGGATACAAAGCCTTGGTCGAAGGTAGCTTTACTTCGATTTTAATAAACTCGTTTTAAATTTTAATTGGTTCTAGTAGTCTTCAAACTTATAATAGCCCCGATATTTTACAGCGGCTTCATTACACTTCAATGTCTGCCAAGCTCGTGACTGAAATTTAATTAAATACAACTACCTTGTCTTTTCTTGTCCGGATTATCCTGGCTCGAAGGCCTGTTACCGATCCAGTAACCGGCTGGATTGGGTTTTCACGGAGAGGAGGAAAAGGGAAAATATAAGGAAGAGGGAGGGAGGTAAGAGGATACGACTCGGAGTAAAATGAGTGAGCCCTATGGAATGCGCTTCGAATATCGAGTAGTAGCGCCTGGTCCGCGCGATTACTAGAAGCCCGTGTTGTGGGTGGGCGGTGAACTAGCTTCAGAGAACAGAGGAACCAACGTTGAATAATCAAGTCTTGAGGGAGATTGGGTGGGGGGNGGGGGGTCTTTCTAGTCCTCCCTTCCGCCCTCCTGCTGCTTGTGAGGCATTAATAGAGAGTGGGATTACTGGAATGAAAAGAGTGCAGTGTTGCCTCTTTACCTACCTCATGCATGCCTTGTAATCTATGTGTTGTCTCTTTACCTACCTCCTGCATGGCTTGTAAACTATGTGTTGCCTCTTTACCTTCCTACTGCAAGCCTTGTAAACTATGTGTTGCCTCTTTACCTACCTCCTGCATGGCTTGTAAACTATGTGTTGCCTCTTTACCTACTTCCTGCATGGCTTGTAAACTAGGTGTTGTCTCTTTACCTACCTCTTGCATGGCTTGTGAGCTAGGTGTTGCCTCTTTACCTACCTCCTGCATGCCTTGTAATCTAGGTGTTGTCTCTTTACCTACTTCCTGCATAGCTTGTAAACTATGTGTTGCCTCTTTACCTACCTCCTGCATGGCTTGTAAGCTATGTGTTGCCTCTTTACTTACCTCCTGCATGGCTTGTAAACTATGTGTTGCCTCTTTACCTACCTCCTGCATGCCTTGTAAACTATGTGTTGCTTCTTTACCTACCTCCTGCATGCCTTGTAAACTCTGTGTTGCTTCTTTACCTACCTCCTGCATGCCTTGTAAACTGTGTGTTGCCTCTTTAACTACCTCCTGCATGCATTGTAAACAATGTGTTGCCTCATTAACTACCTCCTGCATGCCTTGTAAACTATATGTTGCCTCTTTAACTACATCCTGCATGCCTTGTAAACTGTGTGTTACCTCTTTAACTACCTCCTGCATGCCTTGTAAACTATGTGTTGCCTCTTTACCTACCTCTTGATTGCCTTGTAAACTCTTTGTTGCCTCTTTACCTACCTCTTGCATGCCTTATAAACTATGTGTTGCCACTTTAACTACCTCCTGCATGCCTTGTAAACTGTGTGTTGCATCTTTAACTACCTCCTGCATGCCTTGTAAACTATGTGTTGCCTCCTTACCTACCTCTTGATTGCCTTGTAAACTCTGTGTTGCCTCTTTACCTACCTCTTGCATGCCTTGTAAACTATGTGTTGCCTCTTTAACTACCTCCTGCATGCCTTGTAAACTGTGTGTTGCCTCTTTACTTACCTCCTGCATGCCTTGTAAACTGTGTGTTGCCTCTTTAACTACCTCCTGCATGCCTTGTAACCTATGTGTTGCCTCTTTAACTACCTCCTGCATGCCTTGTAAACTATGTGTTGCCTCTTTACCTACCTCCTGCATGGCTTGTAAACTATGTGTTGCCTCTACCTTCCTCCAGCATGCCTTGTAAACTATATGTTGCCTCTTTACCTACCTCCTGCATGCCTTGTAAACTAGGTGTGGACTCTTAAAACTTAACCTATGGCCTGCATCATTATATATCATCTTGTTTGGTTTTCGGGTGAAGGGGAGATCAGGGAATGAATCCCTGTTGGTTTTACTAAGGTAATTTTTCCTTATTGCCTTTCTTATTTCACTCTTGGTGAAAATGGGGGTACATTTTATAGCCAATTATATCAAAGATATCATTGGTTTTATAAAAATATATTTCATAAACAAGATTTTTATCTTTAACAGAACTATAGTTTCACAACACTAAGTTCTTTCGTATCTCAAATAGTTACGAAGAAAGATTAAAACTTGGAAAGTTCCTCTCGTGTAAAGTACACTCAGAGCTATTTTCAAGAGAAAATAAGAATTGCTATCTTGTTTATATTGATAAAGAGTGTCAGGATATAAAATTTAATCAAAATCACTAGTTGGAGCGAATTTATATAAAATAGATTTTTTCTCTTTTTGTCCTTCAGTTAACTACTCTTATTTTATAGTGATGGATATCAAATGCATAATAAAAACCTCTTAAGGACCTTAGGAAAACCCTAGATACAAAGTTACAGCCCGCTCGGTAAAATATTTTCGGCTTTAGCATGGGGTATCGATAAACAGATGGCATTGTGAAAACCACTATGGTTTCATGGGGTCATGAGACGTCGACATTTATCAAAACCTCTAGTTAAATTCTTTGACGATCACGATCTCTGAAGTGTCGATAGAAAGTAAATTGACACCTGGACACGAGAATCAAACCAGATACCTTTAACATAGTATGCCAATGCTCTTACTAGTGAGATATCGATGAATAAATGTAAATAATATGATATTTAGAAAAAGCTATAAACGTAACTAGCAAATAAAATATATTGTATATTTAATCCATCATAATTAGATTTAAATAATTATAAAATAGGTACTTATAATCCAATTAAATAATTTATTTTGATATGTACAGCATATTATATATTTAAGGTATGTATATATTGTTCACCTTTGACATATTTTTTATAAGATTAATATTTGCACAAATTAAGAAAATAATAAAAGGCTAGAAATTTAAAATAGCTTCATTTGTTCGAAAATAAACAATAATAAGCTCGTAGAGATTTGTTTAAAAATGTATTTTTTATTTTTAATACATTTTTTAACATTAAGGGAAAATGAGTCCTAAATTCTTTTTAAACTGATTGTGTGCAATGTTAATATTGATTGCGAATCGAAAATACTAATTGGTAGACATCCTTTCCACAGTTCATATTGCCAAATTAAGAGACAAAAATCTGGACACGAAATAAGAGAGTCAAAAATGTATTTCTTGTATAAAATAAAAGAGTGACGTGGATTTGCGTTTCACCGGATGAATAAAACACAGAGCCCAACGCACTTCATTGACTTCCTTGAAACAAATTTACAACACAAACAGTTGAAAGGTTAAATTTATAACACATTTACATAATAAAAGATGGCACGATTAAAAAAAAAATAGAATCTGTTAATGTTTGCATTACCTTACGGTCCACTTAATTTTAACCGTAAATAATTTACATAGATATGAGTCGGGCAAGGACACGTGTCGTGTATAGGGTCCACCAAGCCTCGGCGAAATTAATTAAAAGCCACTGGATTGTTATTATATATTTAAGGTATGTATATATTGTTCACCTTTGACATATTTTTTATAAGATTAATATTTGCACAAATTAAGAAAATAATAAAAGGCTAGAAATTTAAAATAGCTTCATTTGTTCGAAAATAAACAATAATAAGCTCGTAGAGATTTGTTTAAAAATGTATTTTTTATTTTTAATACATTTTTTAACATTAAGGGAAAATGAGTCCTAAATTCTTTTTAAACTGATTGTGTGCAATGTTAATATTGATTGCGAATCGAAAATACTAATTGGTAGACATCCTTTCCACAGTTCATATTGCCAAATTAAGAGACAAAAATCTGGACACGAAATAAGAGAGTCAAAAATGTATTTCTTGTATAAAATAAAAGAGTGACGTGGATTTGCGTTTCACCGGATGAATAAAACACAGAGCCCAACGCACTTCATTGACTTCCTTGAAACAAATTTACAACACAAACAGTTGAAAGGTTAAATTTATAACACATTTACATAATAAAAGATGGCACGATTAAAAAAAAAATAGAATCTGTTAATGTTTGCATTACCTTACGGTCCACTTAATTTTAACCGTAAATAATTTACATAGATATGAGTCGGGCAAGGACACGTGTCGTGTATAGGGTCCACCAAGCCTCGGCGAAATTAATTAAAAGCCACTGGATTGTTGAGAGGGCAATTATTTAGGGGTGCAATATATGTAGAAAGAGATGATGGAGGGTTAGGAGGCCGCGTGAGTTGGAGGTGAGTTTTCCGAGTAGAAGGATGTGGAATAATGGAGGAGACATGAAGGACGAGAAATAAATAACCACAACACTGATATTTAACCGTGCTGGACAAGGTTTTTAAATTTGATTGTAATTATCCTTATATTATTGAATTAGGGCTGTTGGAAGATAAAGGAACATGTTTGTATGCTCTGTTATTATAAGAAATAGAGCATTTCATAACTTACAATGTGTCCTGGCCCCGATATGTAGTGGTCAGTGCACCTGGCAGTGAATATAGTGGCCCCATGTTAGATTCCCGGCTGATACCTTGGGTATTTCCATTTTAAGAGGAACTCTCCCAATGGTTGTCAGGGGTTGTTTAGTAAGGATTAAGATAAATTTAAGACTCTGACTGGCCCACACCTCCATAATCAGTATCATCACATAACCTCAATACGGGTACGACGTGTACAGTAGCTCCATGGCTTCTTTTGTGCTGACTGACAGCTCACCGCTGACTTCTGACTGTCAACATTTAGGTGTATACCTACATTTTTACTGTTAGAAGTGACTGCTGCCAAACACATGTTTTTGCAGATCATCTGGTTCGGCGTAGGGATGCGTAATTTGGTCTGGTGACTTTTCAAAGCTGTCAGTCAGCACCAAAGAAGCCATGGAGCTACTGTAGACAACCTCCATAGGTGTACTTTGGGCAAAGTTCTGTGCTACCAGGAAAGAGAACTGGATGGTATGTCCCTACCGGCCATTAATGAAGCCATACGCTAAGAAAAAACTTATAAGTTCACCACTAATCAAAATAATATTATAATGCCGTATGGGACAGATTTGACCTGCTACTACATCAGCGTGTAGTGATAATCATTTTATTAAATACCCTTTTCCAGCCTGGTGTAGACATTGCTACTTTTTATGTTTTTTTTAAGTTTAATTTTATGTTTAAAAATACCAATTCCCGATTTATCCATATAGCTACGGTACGTGTAAAAAAATTACTCAAATTATTTCCACATTTTTTTTTTCAAAAGCTATTGTGCTACATAGATTTTTAAATAGATTTCTAAAATAATATATTTAGATTATACCTTATTTAATTTGGGCTGGAAAGGGAGGTATTAGTATTTTTCTGGAACAAAGGAACCCACCACGCTACTTGACTGACACTTTATATAGTTCAAAATATTTTCCATTTGGAAACTTGCCTGCCGTAAGAGGGCACTAAATTCATTTGTCCGGGGAACAAACACCTCTTACGAGGCTCCTTTAGCCCATCTTGGGTGTAGCCACGCACTTTTACATGAGCAGCAATCAATATAGTAGCCAATCAGCCCGTGCCCGTCATCACTGGGATCCCCTCCTCCTTGACCAGCTTCTACAACCGGGAGGAGTCGACCCTCCTTCAGTGAGTGCTGGAACCATCCATGATATCCATATGGCTATATTTTTCCCGCAATCAGGTAGAATAGAACACTCTAATTACATCGCACCTAGTTTTAAACCCTGTTCTCCCCACCACTGACAATCAAGTTAACGAGAGAGTGACGTGTTTGACCATGAAACCACCAATACATGTGAAAATGTTGTTGTGATTATAACAAATAAGCTTATCTTATTATTACTATACCATGACAATTATATGTTTAATCTATTTATATTTAATGTGTATCCGGGTTTGATCCCTGGTACTTTTAAATTGTATCTGTGAAGTATTGGATCTATAACGGGGTCAAACTCACCCTAGTGAGGAAAAATGAGGATTTACTTCAATAAACCAGTAGAAGCTCCGGCCTAGAAAACGGATTACTATGTCTTGAGGGTTTGTCGTGCTGGCCACATTACACCCTGTATCAACCAATGTTGGCACTATCATCGCTAATGGTACTGACCACTTGGTAGATATAGGTTGCTGGCGGGCTCATGCCATGGAGTAACCACTTTATATTATTAATTGGTAGGGGAAGAAGGACCTACACGCTAATGGGCTCTCATGAGCATATTAAAAATGTACCACGATCATCTTTAAATAAAAAAGTAAGTAGGAATATTTTCAACCTCCCAACACTTTTCCTAACGGTGATTAAAAGAAGATATCCCACCAAAAACAATAATATCCTGATAATATAAAATACACTTATTACAAACAAATTAATTATTGTTACTATTGCTGTCGTGAAACTCGATCATGGTCGTTTTAAAGTGTTTATCTCAGAACCCAATGTCCGTGAGTTCAAAACTCGTTGAGGCCAACGGATTTTTCTTGAGCGACAAAAATCCTTAGCACAAATTCCTTCCGAAGGGCAGTATAGCCGTCGGTAGCCAACTCAAAGCCTAGTTTTGAAAATTATCTTCAAAGCTATAGGATACAATATGAGAAAGTTTGTGCGATTGTATCATACCATTTATTTTACTCTTACAAAATCTTCAATTCATGTAGTTAAAACTGTTTAAGTAAAGCATAATCATAAACATTCTTAGCTTTCAGCTGGTTCTCGTGAATTACTTTCTCTTGTACCACTCTCAACTTAGTATTATACATTATTCCCCTACTATCATATCATGTAGTATAAATTATATTCTGCCACAGTAAACCAGGGCGATAAAATATGGTGGTAGTATTAAATATATTATGCCTGTCTTAACCCATCTACTTTCATTGGGTCAATAGAAACTCAATATCAGCATTGCCTGTAATGTATTTTTTGACTACCTCAATTCCTGGCATGGTTGAACCATTTTATCATTGTTTAAATGTGGGTCTAACCTTCCACAGTGATAATTTAACGGCTGAGAGCTGGATGTTTTGACTTTTCTAGATGTAATTTAGTTAATAGCTCGTATGTTGATAAAATAAGTCATATCAAAAAAGTGCCCTTTGCATTGATTTTCCCTTTTCTTTTTAAAAAATAATAATAATAAGTTAGGCTTTTGTTTCATTTAAGACCTTTGGGAACATAACGGACCACAATTTAAATACATTAATTATATAAGTATTTTATATTTAAAAAATCGATTGTGTACAGCTTTAAATAAATTTCACTTGCAAACGTTTCCTAAAAATGGTAGTAGCTATAGTATTAAGGTGTTAACATAGTAGATTGGATGTTCTTACTTGCTGGCGTAAGCTATTAAAAGTCCTACTATTTTAAATAGGTTCATTACCAAAAACCTATTTACACAAATATCACGCTGTACATGTGGTAAACACCCATAACGATGGAAACTGAAACTGAAGATAAATAAATATTCAAACCTGTCATGATTCTTGTCTGGAGTTGGCGCCTGTAAAGTTGGATCAAACGTGATTTACAAAACAAATGACAAGAAGATGACCGATAAATTTGCTCCACAACATTTTTAAATAGTTGTCCCAATGTGTTATATATTTGAATTCCCTTAGATCAAATTGGAATTCCTAAAATGATTAAATGAGATTGAATCGGATAATTCGCTAGATAAACAGAACCAAGACGTCCTGATAATTCGTAGACATACACAAAAGCTCAAAGAGGTGGAATGCGTTAACATTGTCTACTATCAAATAAGAAGAACCGTAATACATGTGAAAAGTGTTCATTATTTATATGAATAGAAATAGAATGTAATTTCATACAGCCGTGCTAGAAGTATTAAAACATTCTTGTTGTAAAACATGCCTGGAGTTTCATCACTATACTTCTAGCGCCTGCAAAATTCAAATACTGACCCGCAAAACTTATAAGTAGCGCAAGTTGCTGGACTGGAGGAGCGATTTCATTTTTTAATATAAATTTGAAATGGATTTTTAAAACTGAAGACGTACATTAATTCAATAAATCATAGTTTATAAAGGGACCATTAAATATATTGGTATTCTTTTTTTTTGCTTTCTAATAAATTGACCTTTTGGGGTATTTACTTTGAATTTGAGTGTTTTGCAACATAGATTTTAAACATTCTATTATTTATTTAGAACAGTGGACACGCATGTATTAAGAAAGTTTATTTTAAAGTACTCACATTATTGTGACCATACAATGGTAAAACCAATTTATATTAGTGGGAAGCTAGCCACCAACAAAATTTTGCCTCAGCCGACATATTTTCACTAGCCAAGGTACGAATAAGTTCTTTCTTTAGCTTTGTTGTGAATTCAATTATTATTAAATCATTATTACAATAATTTTTGAAAAAAATTTTACATTGTGAAAGAAATATTTATTATCTATATATTTTTATATATAATTTACTCTGTCTAGTATCAAGTGTCTTCTGACATCATATGCTGTAACAACAATAGTTAACATCAAGATGTATAAAGATTGTGTTTTTGTTGGGCGCCACCTCTAGTATCTAGGAGAAAAATAATAATTAAAAGAAAAAAAAAACATTTACCTCGGCTAATTCAGTCAGTGGTACGACGACTCTCAAACTCGAGACCACTGGGTAGACTTAAAACTAAAACATGAACAATATAGAAAAAATGGATTGTTGGAACAAAATGTAATTTAGACTACAATAAAAAATAAATGTATATAATAACAATTGTAGGTACCTTTTGTGGATTTATTGTTGTTTCCCCTTTTACCACATCCCAAGCCTACCTATGGAATTCCGGGTAATTATAATTCTAATTTAACAAAGTATAGAACAGTATTGTTGGAACAAAAAAGAATATATAATAAAAAATTAATAATTATACATAAAAATGAAATGTTAATTAATTCTCTGCATTAGTCTGTCTTTCTGAAAGTAAACGAATTCTGATTTTTATAGGAGAAAAAAATGATAATAATAATTCATAGTTGAAGAGTTGGCTTGGCCTCACCCCTGATTTAGTCCATATTGACACCAACTTCAGAGATTTGTTACACTTTAGTAATTCGAATTCGTACGCAATTTGAAACGAAAATAAGCAATCTAGTTCATGTACACACACTTATCTTTCCATTTTACCACTTTCACAACCCTTAATTCACTTTAAAATAATTTTAATTAGGAGCTCCATAGATTTGGCTCAATGTTAAACCTACCCCGAAGAAGAAGACCTCGTCTCCTATCGAAAATCTTCCAATAATCAAATTTTAAAATGTTCTATTCATACTTCCAAGTCCAAAGAGAAAACTAATATATAAATAGACAAAATATAAAATGTTGGCTATGGACTAGGGATAAAAATAAAATAAAATGCAGGTTTAATATAAATATTGAAATATAACTCAATGAAAGTGAACAATGTTTTCACAAAAGAATTAAATGTTTATTTCTATCTGTCAAAATTGAAAAGTGCGCTCGTTTTGAGTTATTTACATCGAGCTTTGTTTCTTCTTTTACGATCAGATCCGCTACTCACTTGTTTGATAGAATTGCGTATGCGTTAAAAACAATCATGGTTGACGTTGAAAATAAATACAACAAGAATTAAACCAACTTCTTAGAAGGATAATGTATATGTTTAATAAAAGTTAAGTGTTCTTCTTTAAATCAAAATTCCTAATCTATATTATTTAAAACAATATTTTACGTTGTTGCTTCAGTCATTTTATTTTATTTAATAGATGTAAATATTATTATTAGTCAGGCCGGCAACCTGCGTGTGGCTTAACTTCGAAGTGCTTAAATTCACGCGAAAATAAATTGGAAATTGTTCATAAAAAGTAGAAAACATAGGGAAATACAAGGTAGGGTGGCAAATTACGTCACACAGTAGACCTCGATTCCTCTATTTTACTATCGTTTCAACAGTTGTATTAGTAGTTCGGTGTAAAGTTTCTTCCATAACTCCATGTTACTATCAATTCTACAATATAACTCGTAGTTCTTTGAACAGTAGAACTATCCCCCTTTATGCTATTATAGTTACTACAGCCATACTAGTAGTACTTTGGGCAGAATACCTTGCTCCATTAATGTTATTGTCGTGACTACTCTTATTAGTAGTTCTGTTAACAGTAAACCTGCCATACTTCATGTTCTAATAGTGATACAGTCAAGATAGCGTATAAACCTGTACAGTAATAATAATAACAATAATAATAATAAAATAATAAAAGTTAATCACCAAGTCACAATAGACATTAACAATGTTTTTTCATAATTCGGGTCACAATTGCCTGATTATAAATAAAATATATTCTGATTCTCAAAATGCCATTAATGTTTGTTAATGTGTCACGTCTACATGAAAAGATTTACTTCAATTTAGAATTTCACTGAGTTAATCATTTTTAGCAACATATAATTATTATAAATATAATTTGCAATCATCTTCATTAACTTCACCATGTTAAAATACAAGATTAATATTAATTTATACCATCGTATATTTAATGTGAGCATTCTATTTAATTAAAATAACTGCCACATATATTTTTTTTTCTAATAATAAGATTTGCAATCCCCCAAAAAACAACAATTATCTACCATCATATATATGTCCTTATGAAATATTTCCCCTTTCTCATCACACACAGCTCCCAAATTATCAGGCGAAAAACAATATTTTGAGTAAAAACAGAACTTTCAAATAAATTCAGCCCCCCAAATATTAATAGAATTGTACGCAACGTTGACACCAGAAACGAATAAATATCTTCTTTCCTGTTAAAAAAAATGTCATACACCCCTGTTTTAAATGAAATCCAAGCTGGCAGTTGAGTATCTTGTAGCATCGACTAAATTACATCACATTTCCAAAGTTTCCTCATTTGGCAACAAATGTTGATTATTTTTTTTAAGCTTGGCATCAGCTATATGGGGACAAACCTATGCGAGATTGGCGAATCCATTTCCTGTCTAACTTAAGCCTTAACGAATTCTTTATTAAACCATTTTATATAACTATAAAGATGGCAGTAGAACATTTTCTGGTTCAACCAGTGAAACATATTAATTTTATTAGTTCTTTGAGGTAAATATTTACTTCTTGTTCCTATTGTCGCACAATACAATGCTTTGCTTTTGCCTGAATGTCTCACAAACAAAGAAGAAAATAATATATTTTGTGTAACCTTTCTGCAAACCTGTAAGTATTCTAATAACCTTAAAATCACCACAGATAACCCAAAAGTAGACTTCATACAAAACTGCATCCATAATCTTCGACACGCTTAATATGCTTCATTTAGTTCAGTGACATGAATTAGAGAAACTGATAGACTTAGTGCTGTAGTGTATCCATAGTGATGTAGAAATTATTTCAAACATAATTTCTTCACCTCAGTAAATATGAGCAACCCGGTTGGATACCTAATTATTTCATAAGACCACTAAAATATTCCCCATACTGTCCTCTGTACTGAAGTAGTTATAATACACATCACTATGTTGTTGATACGCCATTCAGCTCAAGCTTTAAGTAATTGACGTTGGTGTAACTGAGAACCGATAATTTCAGAATGCTCTTGGTTTAACTCTAGATCCCGAACTATCTCTTTAAGCTATTCTTGCTTAATTAGTCTTAACGTGCTATCAGTTCCCAGCTAGTACAGTAGACACATGGATTCTTTGGTGCTGGCTGACAGCTGACAGCTGACAGTTAAAAGCTTTGAAAAGCTACCAGACCAAATTATGTATCCCTACACCGAACAATATGATCTGAAAAAACATGTGTTTAGCAGCTCTAGGTATTATACCTAAATGTTGACTGTTAGAAGTCAGCTGTGAGCTGTCAGTCAGCACCAAAGAAACCATAGGGCTACTTTAGTCATCCTTATAAGTGAATGATTCATCTGCACTAGCTTCATCACTGTCTTCTTCATCCCGTGCTTTTGTGTCAGCACACACACACAATACAGCAACGATTCTCTGTAGAATAACCTAGATATAATGAGTACTCGCTGTATGCCATTGTGGGGGTATGACGTCAGAGTCTCCAATGTAATCTTATGAAGAAA
>CABFVX010005589.1:7350-49291 GCA_902151425.1 Timema shepardi | reverse complement strand
TTCACAAGTTGTGATTAATACACGTCTTGTCAGAGGTGAAGGAAGGGTTTGGCAATCAGATAAATCTGTGTCGGGACCAAGGATTGGACCCCGAACCTCCTGTACAGATGTAGCCTTAGCAGAATGCAAACAACATGGGTGATAGCTACATATTTTAATATATTAAAGATTGGACTCGTTTTACAAATTAACCTGTGAATTGTATATCCTTTAATTTAAGTTTATATACACAAGTGTGATATAATACTTACTATTTTCAAATAATAAAGAGTTTTTTTGCATCAGAACATTGATATAAAGTGTTAAGGCTGTTACCTCAGTATAAAGCGGATGACAAACATGAGCGGCACACTTTGGTCGTTACAAGGGATGTGTTTATGGTCATCCGTAGTGTACGGTGAGAGAAGTTAATTAAGTAATTATTTTTTAAGATGTACAAATACAAATTTACCATAAAGGTGTTCATGAGGAGGAAATACACTTGTATTATTACATTAAGAGAGACAGCCTTAATATTCTACATGATATTAGATAGACAAATATGCCATGTCTAGATTTTTCAAGGACCGTCTCATCACATATTCCCCTTCCGCAGACTACCCCCCTTTTCTATGTATTTCTGTCTTGTATGTAACCCCTACCTACCTTTCCCTTCTCTGAGGAAATATACCATATAAATACTGCCAGGAGATCAAAGAAAAAATTACTCTTGGCGGGGTATTTGTCAAGGATACTTTTACTTACTTCTTAACATGTAAGAACACAAAAATATTTTTCAGTAATTTGTAATTCTAAATTCCATTTCGGCTTTTAACTTTAAATGTACAAACGGAACCTCGTGGTATTGATTTCATAATTATGAAGTATTATTCTTTTAAATATATTTAGTGTAAGTTAATAGAATGTCCTCATTATACATATATTTTGGCTTCAAAGTACTTGTGACTTATAAATTTTGATTGAAAGTCCTTATGACATTGTAACAATACTGATTTGGACCCCTCTCATATATTAAAAATGTCATGGATAAAGTGCATTTTTCTTTAAAGTATTGTATGTCAAACATTCTTTCAAAACTTCATCCATGGAGAATCATGCGCTTTTCAGAAATAATGTCAAAGGATTGCACAAATAAAACTTATTTTTTCTTTCAAAAGTCAACCACGCAGTATTTACTAAAAAAAAACAAAACAAGTAACGCTAGCTCCCTCTACTCAATAGGAAGCTAGCCTTAATAACACCTGTCGCCAGAACTCTTTCGATTTGTTGGTTCTAACACTGGTCACGAGCGATCCAAGGGGTAGGTCATATATAAGCTGCTTGTGCGTATGAGCATAGAGAGTGCCAATACAAATTAAGAGTGCCGGTAGCATAAATATAGCAGTAGCAGTAATTAACAGTGCCACTAACTGAAATCTGTAGTTTAACCAAGCTGTATCATATAAACTTATATCTTCAGTGCCGAAGATAAATAACAATTATAAATCGTGTGCAACATTAAAGGTCTTATTTATTCAGTAAAATTATCACACCTAATTCCGTATCAATATAATTGGCGCTCGATCATGAGGCTATAAATACCAATTATCTCACAGTAAAGAAATATCATACCACTTTAATTAGTGCTCGATCACAGGGCAATTATTAGCTGACTAAATGGTATCACTTCAATCGTCGCCCATCGCCGACCCATAACGTTTTAATCGACACCCACCGTGGACCGATTAAATCAATAACGCTTCAATTGGTGACCAACGTGGGGCGATTAATTCAATATCACTTCAATTGGCGCCCATCACCGACCAGTAACACTAACACATATATATTTTGGATTAAAGAATTTAAAGTTTTTGTTATTTACAAATTTTACTGAAAGTCCTTATAACATATATATTTTGACTTAAAATGGTCTTAAGATAATTTCATTGTCCTAGTGATATGTGACATAAAAATAATTTCCAGTAATTATGACTAGTAAATTTTGAGTTTAATAAATGTTAGTAAAAGTTCTTATAAACTTATGAAATATTATGTGTTGTAAGTCCCTTTAGGAGGAGGGGGGCCAGATTGTCAAGATTTATTAAAGTTATTATGACTTATAATTTAATTAATTCAAGGTTATTATAAATTAGGAAATTTGCTGTCCTATTCACTAACTGAAACATGATGTAAATTAAAGTTCTTATAGCTAAAAAATTTAATGTTGAATATTATTATTATTATTATTATTATTATTATTATTATTATACCCATTCGGTTTATACACACGTTGTTAAATAACTTAATTGTTGTAATCATTTCTTTTTAGTTTCCATAAATACTTGTTTGCAATTGTTGGGAGTCCTTCTTCTGACTTGGAATACTAATGGAAATGTTTATGTTAATAGAATCCCATCAGACTTGGGAAATTTGGAAAATTTATATAATATTAATTGATAGGACTTTGTTATTGTCTTCTCCATTTTACTAAAGTAATGAATTGCTCACTGTTGTTGACCAACAGAGTTAATATTGTTACTTAACTTTTTGAGTTTTCATACATAGATATATTTATATGTATACATTTATCATGTTACCCTTTTGTTTGATAATAAATAAATTCTATTTATCTATCACCTTCAAGCTTGTTGGATTTAGCTTCATTCCCATTGAATTTATCAATTACTTCCTGGAAAAATCGTTATCTTCCCTGGTTTTTAATTTAGCAATTTGTCCTTTTTTGAACTATGACAATGGTGCAGATTGGATGGCATGGAAACATGGGTGAATATATTCAAGTCATTGTCCTGTCAGGTCACTCTGTTTTTCATTCTCCTTTTTTTATGTATAATTTAGGAATTTGTGTATGCCGGCCTTGGTGCTTGGGGATAGAAAAAAAAAGGAGCTACAGCTTTACCGAATGAGCTGCCGGGCGCAAGGTGTAAATTAGTGCAAGATGCTTTCCTAGAGAGCAGCATTGAAAATTAAACTAAAACCACTAATTTTTCATATAATGGTAATAACAAGTTTTCTTACCAACTCTAAAGCCTTGTTGCTGCCATAAAAGTACCCTCCTTCCCCTCAATGTTTATGAAAATTCCGGGTTGCTCATCCACCAAGGTCTCCTTTCAAATCTTAAGATCCTTCTCCCTTTGTATCCTCTAATATTAGTTCCATGATCATAGCAATACTCTACTATCTCACCATTAATGCTTTCACAATCCTTTACTATCTTGCCATTACCCATTCCAACGTCCTGTTTCTTAAAAGATATTGCTGTAAACAAGGTTGTGATGAGAACATTTAAGCCTCCCGGTGTCTGGTAGGCCCTGAACCCCCTGTCTAGTGGTGCAGTGTTGAAACAGAGATGGGGAAGTGGGGGAAAAGCCCAAGATTTCTCATTGTTTTAGAGCAGCAAAAATTGCAGATTCAGTCGACATCCACAGTCACATGCTAAACTGAAATGTCTTATTCCAGTACTTGCTCATGCGTATGACAAAAGACTTGAATATCTAGTTCTAGATTCTACTATGTTCATACTGAGTGATGTAATCAAATTATCAAGGTCAAGAATCATCCCTACTTCTCTCTCACTCACACATCAGTTCTGCGCCTGCTAGTAAAGTTACACTAACTCTTTCTTTGTTCAGTTTCGAATACAGTCAATTATTAGACGGGCTCACTGGATGGCCTCATAGTAACTAACAGTCAAACTTTAATACAAAATAGAGATTTGTAGGAATATTTGCGCCAATACAGTAAACCACTCATGTTAGAGCACCATCTCTTGGCATTTGCATTTAGTATCTCTTGCAGTCTATAAATGCCCTGACCTGTCAGTAATTTTAAGTTAATTCCCTGACTTTTCCAGGTTTTCCCTGTTTGTAGCCACCCTGTAAAAAATTCTCTCAAATATGCTCATTTTATACACTGTTATGCAAATAAATTGAATCTGAGTGTGGAACAAGGGGTTTATCTAAATTCTAGTGTCTGTGATTTCTTCAGTAGCCTATCGGTAATATCCGTTTTTTCCCCCTAGATCTATACAAAAACTCAGGATTAGATGATATTTACCATAGAATTCCATGAGGATCAAACATAAAATGGAATTTTAAAAGTAGAATCATTAACACTGTATAAAAATAAAGTCACTCTTGTGNTTGTTGGTTTTTTTTAAGAGCTTAAAAAAAAAAAAAAACAATTAACTACATTCCAAGTAGCTTCAGAACTAGACTGTTAAACGACCAATAATTTCTAAATGGTTTGTCATTTTTTCAGTGTCATGTTTCTTGTTATTTAATCAATTGCAATACAGAAAATCTGACTCATATGACAGTAAATCATATGTTCAAAACTTTTAACGAAAGCATTTCATGTATTCAGAATTATACTACCTTGGAACCTCATTTTGAAAAGAATTATGAGCCATTGATATCAAAGAAAAGAAACACTTTCTTTAAACATTGCTGCCAAAGAAATTTATAACATCATTTATTTTCAAGCTGAAGAAAGACTGAAATTTGCAAGGCACTTCACCAGGGAAACTTTTATCTCGTGAAAATTTTTAATTCTATCAAAATTACTTCCCTTTAAAAGAACTAGATTAAACTGTTTCTGCGTATCTCATTCTTAACAAAGAAAGATTTTGAAGAGAGACTGGTTATTTTTATAATAGGCAAAAATTTCATCAAATGGCTGGTGCAGTTAAACTTCTTCAACTTTTAACGAATATTGGACATAAAATTTCATTTGTAAATGTGTTTTCCCCGTTGTAAATCATAATAACCCCTAGAATGAGAAAAGCTTAACAAAAAGGTATTTTTATTTTATAATGAAAAGGATCAAACACTCTTATCAGAAGTACAATGACGGAAGAACAACTGTAAGCATTGGCAAAGCTGTCCATATAAAAAGTCAAAACAAAAGATGATGATGATAGCAGCCATTCCAATCTTCAACAACTAAGTAAATTAGAAGTTTGCTCAGCCTAAAAATAGAAGAATGGATTTAAATATATAATATAAAGAATATGATTTACACTTATAATAATACTGTTTTTCATTTTGATTATAAATATTTTTTATGCATTTATAAAAGTTAATGTTGACATTTTTACTTTTTACTCAAATTTAGATTTTTTGTATTTAATTTCCATTTATGAAGTAAACATGTATTTAATATTATAATTAGCCTCTAAGTCATAGGAATCTGTAGATTTTGCCTTAGGATTTAATTGCTAATCTAATAATTATGTAATGTATAATAATTTAATGTTAATATTTTGATAGGATTTTACGGATCAAAAGTTTTAACTGGTTTGTACTGTTATTATAACTAATTACAAAGCTTTATCAAAATTATACAAAAACTGCTACTTTGACTCACAGCAATTAAAAAATCGAATCTGCAATGTTATAAGATAATTGGCTCTGACAATCCAAAAGTGGAAAAAACCCTATAGAAAACACAAATATTTTATAATTGTTTTTTCGTTAAGAAATTTTGTAAATTATAACCTTTCAAAAAATATAGAGCATGATTAAATTATTATTGGCATCCTACCATCATGTACTAATGATTTATTCAAATTCGACCCCCCTCCATCTCATGTTTTTACTCATAAGCCACCACTGGGTACAGGTATTAGATGAGATAATCGAGAAAGCTAGGGTGAGATGGTATGGACATGTAATGAGGATGTTGGAGTACATGAAATAGTAGAGGAACCAAAACTGAGATGGTATGGTTATAATATAACGTGGATGTAAAAGGACCCAAAAAGAATTATGGTTATGGAGTATGAAAGAAAACAACCAAAAGAGACTGAGAAAGAGATGTGACGAGTATATAAAAGCAAGTGTGTAAATGAGAGTAGAAGAATGGAAGAAAAAATAAAGATGGAATAACAGTGGAAGAGAGAGAAAAAAGGAAGCATTTGACTAAAGTGACCAGGCCATAGGCTGGAAACATTTATAATGATGATTAGGAGTAAGAAGGTTTGAAATAAATTTTCTGAGAGAAACTGAGGAGATTAAAGGTTTTGCTATACAAATTATGCTTAGCAATGAGGAGATTCAGTGGCTAAATGAATTTAAAATGGATATTGATAAAAATAAAGAAAAGTTATCTAGAGCAAATTTTATGAAGAAAACATACCTAGGAAAAGATGAAAAAGTGGGAAGTATCCAATGCACAATGGTGACATCTTCCCTTCTTCAGTCTTCAGTAGTAGTAGTAGTGGCGGCGTAGTTGGCTAACACGCTTGTCGTGTTGTGCTTGACTGCTGAGGACGGGGAAATTGAGGTTCGATTCTCGGTCGGGTGAACTGGGGTGGTTTTTCCTAAATGGTTTTCCACTCCATCTCCACACAAATGCGGTTTCACTCCCTCTAATTCAGCCTTCCCAAATCCTAATCCATTAGAGTAATTAGTACTTAAAAAGTGTATAACCCTAACAGGTAGTAAGACGCGGTGCTAAATATTATTATTATAGTAGTAGTAGTAGTAAAAAGCAAATTTAAACACAATGTTATTGATTTTCTGTATCTCAAACTGTTTCAAAATTAGCGATAAACATTTAATTGATTATTTTAAGGTGACCTGGTGGTCTAGGGATAAAGTGTCAGACTTCTGTACTGGCGGCCGGGGTTCAATCCTCGGTCCCGGTACAGATTTATCGGATTACCAAACCCTTCCTTCACCTCTGACAAGACATCTTGTGAATGTGGAGAATGCCAGGCCTCCACCGTGATTCGGATTCCACGTTAAACTGTAGGTCCTTCATTTCATCGCACAATCACTCTACCATTACACATTAGCGTAAGTGCATATAACCTGAATGGGTAGTTTTATTATTATCATAATTATTATTATACGCACTGCGTCTTACTACCCGTTCGGGTTATACGCACTTACACTAATGTGTTAATGGTAGGGTGATTGTGAGATGAAATGAAGGACCTACAGTTTAACGTGGAATCCGAACCACGGTGGAGGCCTGGCATTCCACACGTTCACAAGTTGTGATTAATAAACATCTTGTCAGATGTGAAGGAAGGGTTTGGTAATCAGATAAATCTGTGCCGTGGAATGGGTAGTAAGATGAGGTGCTAATAATAATAATAATTTTAATTTTGACCATCAAATCTGGAGGAGGAATTCGTTGAAGTTACACTTTTTTTTATGTGCCTTTACATCCACAATAACCACAATAATATTCATCAATAAGTTTGGTCCTATTTTTCTTTTTGATTTAAGCATAAGCGTGAAGGCTGTTACTTCGAGGTCTCGGCGGTAGCAGTAGCACAGAGTAAGACACAAGATAATGACAGTACCAACAATATGCTCCATGAACTTTCTTTGACAACTATATCTGTCCTTGTGCTGGGGGGTCCGGGATTCAATCCTTGGTACTGGCACAGAATTATCTGATTGCCAAACCCTTTCTTCACCTCTGAAAAGAAGTGTATTAATCACAACTTGTGAATGTGTGGAATGCCAGGCCTCCACTGTGGTTCGGATCTCACGTTAAGCTGTAGATCCTCCATTTTATTTCACAATCCCCCTACCATTAGATATTAGCATAAGTGCATACAACCCAAACGAATAGTAAGACGCAATGCTAATAATAATAATAATAATAATAATAATAATAATAATAATAATAATAATATCTGTACTAGTCGTTTAGTAACTACTCATAGCCAGAGGCAGGTTTTTATGGTGAATATTTTTTTTAAAATTCTCATTAATTTTTCAAAATGGTGGTGTTTTGTGTTGAAAATTTCACACAAATATTTACTGTCATATCATCCTAATCTATATCGCCAAACTGTAGCATACAGCATGTGGTAATATTTTTTTCACTCATCGTGGTTCGTCTTATCAGTCACTACCAAATTGTACGTTGAAAAATACCGTTCACTGTTTGCATTTGAAATGGGCAACCAAAGAGATTGCAGCGATTTTTCTACAAAAACATTAAAATGTTCACCTTTGTGTTTCAAACCTATGAGAGCTTTTACCACATCCACATAGTCACTGTCAGTTTGTTCGGAAATTAATGTGCACAGTTCTTTGTGGCCTAGTTGAAAATCACACTGCAAGTCTCGGAAAGCAGGAAGGTCCTTGAACATTCTTTCAAGTTCCCTCCCATCACTTGAACTAGGCCTGCTCAGTAGCTTAGTAGGGTCAAATAGGTACCCTAATGCTTTTATTACTTTTATTTCATCACTATTTTTGGCTAGCATTGAATATAGCTTGGCACAAGTTAGTGCACCACATGCCTTCAAACACTCCTCAGTTTGTCCTCTACATAGTGGTGAAACTTTGGCTAACATCTGTACAACGTTGATACCAAACTGACCATCTCTCACTAATTCACACTTCGCTTTCAGTGATTCGATTCTTGATTGTACTAAATGTGCCACAGGCTTATCTTTACTTTGAAATTCCAAAATTGGATTTGTAATTAATTTACAATTTTCTGACACAAAGGCTACTTGAACCTTGACCATTTTACATTTAGTGTCATTCAAGTGTTCATCCAACAAATTTTGACCTTGAACTGAAAGATTGTTATTTTGTTTGAGAAAATTAACAATTGCATCAAAGTATTCTGACAAGTACACGACAGAATTAAACCAACTAGACCAACGAGTTAACACAGGAATTGGGTAAAGTTTCACTTCTAGTGTCGGGTAATTTTCAACTAGATGTTTCTTATATTCCGTTTTTAATTTACGAGCGTTTCTGAAAACGTTCTTTAGGCCAGAAATTACAGAATTCAACTCTTTTAAGTTCTTTTGCCATATTTCTCCGAGTAGATTAAACTTGTGACACCAGCACGTAAATCCTAATAAATGTTCACCAATTAAAACCTTTAATGTACTAACACATTTAATCATGTATGGAGCACTGTCTGTACAAATAGCCTTGATATTGTTAAAGTCAATATTTAAATCATTTATAGTTTCCATGATTGCCTGGCTTGTCGTAGTAGCATTTGCTGTTTGGAGAAAACTGCAAGACCCTAAGTAGAGTTGCTGTGATGATTTTCCTTCTAGCGTTCCAAACAGAATAGCAAAAACACAGTTGCCACTCCGATCTGTAGTTTCATCACAGAATATAGCCACAGATTTATTGGCTAAAGAGACTTTTATATTTTCTTTAGCTAAAGCTCCACATTTAGGGACATATTCTCGTCTTAGCCAGGAAGCTGAAGGTAAGTCGCCTGAACCTTTAATGTATTTGCCCATCCAACTTCTAACTACTGGATTGTCCAGTTTTTCAATAGGAATGTTGGCCTGCAAGAAATTAAAACAATTGTGTTGACAAATATCAGAATAATTAGAATACAATAATTAACCATAATCTCCTTCTGGATTTGTAATGATAAGGGATTTAAAGAAAAATATTAATATTGAATAGTAGGCCGACTAGGCTCACACTAAAATAAATGTCGGCCTAGTCCCAAATAAGGATTAGAAACATACATATTGTGCTAAAGGCCTAATTTTACCTTGAGAAACATTTCGGTTGTGTCCATTATAAATTCCACTTTATCATCTTTCGCCTTTTTTTGAGCTTGAATTGCCCCCTCAATGGATAACTGTCGCTTTACTCCTGTAGTTAAGGAAGCTTGGACTTGTTTAATGTGCCCTTTATTTTTGATGTGCTTTTCACACGCATCACGTCGTTTCCATTCAATTCTAGAATTACAGTGTTTACACAATACAATATTTTTATCATTTAAATAAAATCCATGATTTTTGTATTCATTTACACGTGAAACTGCACTAATTTCAATCGTTCTCCCCATGGTGAAATTAATAGTTGCTTAACTACACACGACTTTGGATAATGTGAAAAATGCAAATCATGATCTAATCAAGTATTAACACGCTAATTTAATGGTTTATTAGTGAAGCTAGTGACGGGCTATATCGAAAGAAAACTATCTAATACCAACATATGACAAATGTGTAGCACCAAAAAAGTTATAAACTTATTACCTCTAGAATATACATGCTTGAACATTGCTTAGTAATTGCAACAAGCAAAGTGTTTTTTGGCTTAAAATTTGATGTGCAGTCTATGAGTAGTAATTCTATTGTGTTTTATTTACTTAATCATTCCAAGACGGCAAGATGGCGGGTGGCGACATATGGTAGTTGAAATCTCTTGTTTGAGATATTTTTATTTGGTTTAAGTGAAATATAAAATAAGCTGAGTACCCAAAATAACTTAAATAAATATCTGGCAGCGAGTATTAAAATTAACGCAGGATATGTTAATTTAAAAAAAAACTTTGAGGTGAAAAACACGTTTCTTTCCAGTCTTGTTTCAGTTTTAAAACTACGCATGCGCAAAATATATGATCCAGACACATTCTTAAGGCTTGTGAGACTTCTGTGAAAATAAAATGGCGGCAAATTTTACGCTGTGAAGGAATGTTTATTCAATAAAATATTGTTTTTAAAACTTCAAATCCGACTATAGGAATATTAAAGTGTGAAAAAAATATTAAATTTTTCACGTTAATCGCGAGAATAATAAAATTTCGCGAGAATAGCAAAATTTCGAGAAAATTCGCGATTTGAAAATGTGTTGGATCACTTCATAAACATTGTGAAACGTGTAAATATAGATTTTGAAGCTACAGAAAAACAATTCGCGTTTATCGCCAATAACAAAAAAACCTGCCTCTGCTCATAGCATTCATAAAATAAAATTGTGCACATTTAAGAGAAAGCCTGCTCGAGAAATTCATGCAACACCAATAATAGTGAGGCTTAAGTCACATCATATTAGTAAAATAACATTGCTAGCTTGTAAATGCTTTAATTATCTTTGATCAGATGTACAATTATCACTTGACCTTGAAACAATATGGAAAAAAAGTAAACAAAAAGAGGTAAAATTGTATTTAAGTAAAGAATTCGACAGACAGCATAAAATATTTCATTTTTGAGTAAATAATGATTTTAATGGTTTAATGGGTCACCCACTAAAAGTTTTAAGTAAAAATGTGCTACTTACATATTTGAATTATTTTCTAGACCTCAATTCTAAAAATGTAAAATGGGTTTATACAATCTGTAAACATATGGCAACCATAATAAGCATTTTGATAAACCTTCCAGTATAGAATTTTTGTTGCTGCCTTGCTATGCATTATTTCATCATCTATACTGTTTTGAGCTTCCTGACACACATTTTAATACACAAGAATAACTCATACATGCCTAAATTTAATATATGTCAGTACATAAATTATTAAAATAAAAGTCACAGTCACAATAAAAATATATTTCAATAACACTAATTCATTAGCTCAAACACACAATTAGAAACTTGAAAAATCACATAGTTCCCAGCCAAACCTGATGCAAATTGTTAACTCCCTTCATAACGACACACATTACAAAGAAAATTATATATTTGAGCATATTGCATTAAGTCTGATCATTACAAATTGAAAACAATCATTCAAAAGCCCAAAATATGTTGACACGATTAGTTTGCTAAAATTATTGACACACAAAAGTGATTTTTAAAAAATCTTTAAAATAATGGTTTACTACAAATTTAATTATAATTTGTTAATAAATAATGAACAAATAATAATAAAAATAATACATTTTTGAAATATCACATTTTGAAAAACATTAACTCAATTTAAACCAGAATGACATCTAGATCAAAGCCCTTAATGATCGAGTTCAAGTTGCCATTGTGCAACTGTTATTTACATTTGATATATTTCATGAAAGGTTTAATAAAATATCCGACCTTTAATATTTACAAGAGAAAAATAACTAGACTGTAAAAATTCTAGTATACATCATTAGGACATAAACAGAATGATAAAAGAAATCGATCGTATGAATTTAAATTAAAAAATGTATAATTTTACAATCAATGAAAAATAAATCTTGATTAAATCATTAGAGAAAATGAGCAAGAACATCTTTACCAAGATGAAATAATGCTGTACACCCTGTTGATTACAAATACAATAATAAACAATTTGTATGGTAAATAAAATACCTGTGTCGACATTATTCAAATAAAATATTTACAAACATTTGAAAAAAATAAATAAAAACCATTTTAAAAATGTAATCAAATATAAAAATGCAGTGAACTAAAGTTTTGATAACTTGAAAAAGGGCTCAAAATACATATTGCCACAAACAAAAATCTAATGCTTCAATACACATACACATACACATACACATACACATACACATACACATACACACACACACACATACACATCCACAATTTTGTTAATGTTAAGATTATGTTATTTTGGTTACTTAACATCATCATTAGTCAGAAAATTATTATCTAATGGAGATTAAAATCACCACTTAGTAATCAAAATACGCCTATGTTGGGCTAAGCTTGATTAGGATAGGGTAGGTTTATTTTCTCCAGTAATTCGTAAGTTATTAAACCAATTGAAGTCATTTACAACTTTATTGATTTGAGGTAAGCAAATACTTAAAACACATTCAAGATACTTAGTTAATATGGCAGCAAGGAGAGATGTTCAATAAGTGTGTAAAATACCTGTTATGGAGAAGATAAGTGACCTTTAAGTGTAAGTGATGTATAAGTCTTGCTTTGTACCCATATTAACATAAGCAGCAGAAATATGGACAGTGAATATGAGAGACTAGAAAAGTGGAGGAATCAGGAATAAAGTTTGTGAGAAGTACTTTTAAATGTCACAAGGATAAACAGGATTAAGGGTGAAGCTATACAAAAAAAGAGCTGTGGTACAGGGAATACTAAAGATAATAAAGATAAAAGGCTGAGATAGTATGGTCAAGTGGAGAAGATGAAAACAGCAAAGAGAATGATGGAGATCAAGTATGTAGGAAATAGAATGCAGGGGAAACCAAGAAACAGATGGGATGAACAGTTAACAGAAAGTGTACGAGAGAAGAATGTGAGCGGTTATAGGAGGAAGAATGGTGGAAGGATAGTGGAAGATGGAGGCATTTTGCTAAACTGACCAGGCCACGGGCTGGAAACAGTTGTTGATAATGATTATGATTAGTCAAGATACTGTAATGCTATAATTTTTCTGCCACAATATATTTAAAACTCACTAACTTTTATGATCTAAATAGTTAATCTTTCTATGCTTAAGACAAATTTCCAAATCTCTTGTTTACCAAAGTTTTGATCTCCTTGTTAAGGATAACTAAGAAAGAATATTAAGTACGTGACAAAACAAAAAAGGCACACTCCCTTCATTGCTCTTTTTTAAAAAACTGATTTATGCAAAACTATTTTCATAAAAACCTATAATCATACAATTGAACGAAACGTTAATTGGTTCCCAAACGGTTTTTATCAAACTTTCCTGACTGACTAGAAATTGGGGTTTTTAAATGAATTTTAATAGGATTTTATTGTGATAGTAGACAAAGAAAATACAAACAGAATGAATTAAATTTGTGTCAATTTTTGACTAGTTAAGTGTATACAAGCTGGGTCAACTCACAAAGGACAAACTTTTTTTTAGATCAAAATGAAGTTTAATCAAAATGGTTATAGAAATACCTAAAGACGCTTTCAGAAAAACTAGGATTTTATACGGGATGTAAGAGGAATTTGAGCAGTTGATATAATTTTATTAACACATATGAACAAGAATGCACAGTGTGAAAATACAGTGTATCTAAAGAATATTCACTGAAGTGTAGTATTAGGGGTGTGCAATTGCAGCTGGGGTTCAGTTGCAGATAAAACACTGTATTCATCGATTTAATTTTTTTTTAATTTTCAAAATTTATTAATAGGAGATTTCCTTTAATGGATTTAATATATATTGCTTTGCAGTATCCGATATGTCACAAGTGAAACATTCTCCAAAGGAAGCTACCAAAAAATTGATATAATAGACTTAGTGTTGAAGAATATGTCAAATTAATTTGAATAAAATGGGCTTTTACCAAATTTAATTCAGCAAATTATGCAATAATATATGATGTCCTCACATGGTTTTTAACTAAGCACGTTACATTACTATATCAAAATTGATATGGGGTTTAGTAATGCTTAAACATTAAAATATTCAAACCGCTTTGTGTAAAAGATTTATAATATAAGAATTAGTTTGTGCATATGTAGTTTCTATGCCCAATAAGGCAAAAACATATTTGGAAAAGCGCAGAAACACTTATTAAAAAAAAATCTAAAGTGTTATCTTACAAGTCCTTGAAACACAAAGACCTGGCAGTTCTTTGTTTATGTTAGTAAAAGAATAAAGTGAAACACATCCTCCATAAGCTAAAGGAACCTTAATCGAGGGAATAATAATTTTACTCCTCAGAAATTATTACAAATTTATAAATTGTATATTGAAGAAAAAAAATAAAATTGGGAACCTTTGAGTGTTTCCTGCTGCCCATAAAATATAGTTTTTTTTATGAGAATGTGTGGTCGGTCATTTATAATGATTAAATATTTATAAACACACCTATTTTGTTTCAACAATAAATGCTTATATTAACACACAGAATTCTCAGATTAGATTATAATGGAATTGGAAGCTCTAATGTCAACAGATAACTTTCGTTTTCAACTTTTCAACACATGATATTAATCTCTACATTTAAAGGGGTAAGATTTTCGCATTTTATAGCTATCACTATAATTCCCTTATGGATGATATTAGTTGAAAACTGTAAATGAAGCTGCGATTTAAAACAATGTTCATACTTTGTTGAAATCTTAATATGAAGTTTAATCAATATTTACTGTTGAAACTATTATTCCTTTTGAAGGTGGATGTGATGATCAAACATGTCCACTTCTGTTGAGAAGGCTTAGTAATGACCCCTCAGTCTCTAACTGATGTCGATGGTTTGCTGCAACTAACAAAACAATGCAGCTTTAGATAAATCTTAACAGCACAAAACAGAGATATGTGCTTCTTTGATTCTATTGAGTTACCAAAGCATTGTATTTGGATAAGTATAAATTTATTTTGACAACCAGTTAAATATAGCCAAATTTTCTTACAAAGAGCTTTCTCAAAGACTTATTTTCCTAATATTCCCCTTAAGTATAGTAAGATAATGATAGGAAAAAGGGGCTTCCATTTAGTTATTAGTAAGGAAATGGCTCTATATAAAACGGAACATAGGGCCTACTTATGATGAAAATATATTTAGTGACAGATATAATCAAATTAAAACTATCAAATAACTTGTAAGTTTGTAGATAAGTCAAATGAAATGTATTCAAATTTAATAATGTTTGTTGTTTGATAATCCTTCCTTATTGTTTAAATGTTCTATTTGCTTGAACTATATAGAATATTCATTGCTACAAAATCTAAATTGTGGCAGGGCTCTCAAAACTCACGGACTGCACCTACCCAGTGAGATAAATCTGACTGACTAACCCCTTTGCCTGCAAAAGTTTTATATTACTATTTGGCCTGCAGTCATATACACAAAAAATAAGGTTAATTTTAGTGTATATAATTTTGAATAACAACAAACACTTAAAACTATCTTAATCTGTGCTATATTTTTTGTTACTTTAAATTAGAGATGTTGTTTGCATACAAATGGCTCAATTTGAACAGTTCCTCAAGCTAAATGAGTCAAACTAATTCTCCTCCTCAGCGTGAACTAGTAAGAATTGAGTTACAAGATGAAACAACAAAAGACAATCAGGATTTTTCCTCTTATACCGGTCACAGAAACAACAGGACCATTCATTTTATTGTTTTTTTATTTCCTTAGTAAATTCTCTTATTTAAAAATATTATTATTGTGATCAAGAATGTGTTAAAAGTTTATTTTAGATAGTTTTTTGCTTGCTTTAATAGTAATCTTATCACAGCTATTTTGAAAATAATATGTTAATACTACATTTAAGAAGTTCTACATTTGATTCACGAACCTAAATAGTACAATTAAAACTTATATAAAGTTTAAAAATTTCCGCCTGAAGGCAGGTCTTTAACTATCTAGCTTTTGATTCATGTGGAATAACTCAAACTATGTATATTGGAAACTGGCAAACAACTAAGCTTCAAGTCATCGGGTAGACCGGTTGTTAATGATGAACCACAAGATGAATTTGGTCAATCGCGAACAATAATCTATAAGCTGGAGTTGGGTTGGTCAGTAACGCTGAGCTACAAGTTGTATTTCGGTCGGTTGCAAACAACGGAAATAGTTAAATGACTGGCTCATTTTAGGTAGCTGAAACACTTTGAACTGTTCTCAAAAGTAAGCTGTTCTACCCATTTATACTTTAAATTTGGGGAGGTTATAGGCTTGAATTCCATCCAGATATACAAAGGGTGGTTTTTCCTAGAATGTTCCATACATTCTCTTCTCTCACATGTGGTTACATTTCCTTTAAATTACATATTCTTCCTAACTTATCCCTACCATGATTAATATGCCCAAGGACCGGAAGGGTAGCAAGATGCTGCAAAAACAAAACCAAAAGTATGTTGCGAAAAGAGTAAATAAAAGGTTTTTATGGCCTGAAACATGTCCCGAGTTTGTGAATCTGGCCCTTTGACTAAATTCAGTTTGAAACCACTGCATTTAAGCAAGGTAAATGGTATGTTTTTAATGCAAAATAGGTGATGATCATTTTTAAAGAAGGTAAAAAAAAGTATTACTGCTATAGCATTAAGTATGGTGTAGCAGAAAATAAGATAGCAAAGTATAATATTAATAATAAAGTATAAATTCTAATATTTTTTACTACATCAGATTTCTAAAAATATTCAAATTCAAACAAATATACTCGATTAAATTTCAAACCCTTATATGGATAGTTTTTAAAGAATATGAAATAGTGTTGAGTTTTCATTAAAGATATTTTGATTAGGACTCTTTTGCAAATTAAGGAATTTGATATCTTAATAAGTTTTAAGTATAAAATAGAGTGTAAGCTATATATAATGTGATAAGTTCATTTTCAGTAATTGAAATGACGAGAAAATGGCTGAAAGATTTTGATAAGCCAACATTCATTTCAAAGGTTGAGGGTTCAAGATGTCGGCAAAATTAGCTTCTAATGAAAACCAAATTCTCTAGCGAATTTTCATCATCTCTTCTGTATGCACAGTGGCTCATGTGTGCAGTCAATATTTGTTTAAATCATCATGGAAACCCTGTATCAGTCAGTAAATAAAATATTTCTCTCTGGCTAAAAATAAAAAAACTCAATTCTTTCTAAAATTGTTACACCGGAGACAAGAAAGTGACCGTCTCAGACAGAATTAACCCACTGAGCCACCGTGACCACCTACTCCTAGGTTGAGGGTTGAAACAATCGTTCATAGATGGCACCCTCTCAAAAGTTGTATAAAGACTTTCCATCAGACCCCTTATGTACATAAGAGTTAATGTGAATAAAAGTTAGTCTTTATAATTATTTATTGTTAGTTCTAATATAAGAAGTAGGATAATTAAGCTTAAGGCAATCTAGGATTAAACATGAAAATATTTAGAACTAAGACTTATCTTACGGAGATATCTAACCTAAGCACTTTTATGTTCCAAAATATAATGTATAATAAAAATAAAAAAAGGAGGACAAAACAAACCCCCCAGGTTGCCTGTTTAATGTTATTATAAGTTCAGTGTTGAGCGTTTATAGAGCCCCCCGGGGGCTGGTGCTCGTTATTTGAATTCTCTATGTTCAATGTTTCACATGTAAAGATATATCTGTTTAGTGTTTAGGGATACAACATTATTCTTAAAAACATAGGTAATGAAAACATCAATGTTAAGAAACCATGGTCAGAAGAACGATACATTGATGTGTTTCCAATGTTTTGAAATATTTTTGAAATAATATAGAAAAGTGAGACCTCACTTTATGCCTTGTGATTTTGTTACCATCACACGGTTTAAAGTGAGATCACAGGCCTCTAAAAACACAAATAAGAGCTAGAAATGTCCATATCATCAGAAATTTCACATAAAATGTTCCTACATATATATTAGAGATACCAGCGTAAATCAAACCTTTCCAATCCAAAATTGTAGGTGAATGAAATGTTTACTGATTAATCGATGCTTAACTATCTTTATTTATACTAGACAAAAAAAAAACTTAGATGGTACAAATATTTCTTTAATTTAATTTATGTAACAATTTTGAAATGGAGTTAAGAAAAAGAAGCTTAGACAAACTAGTTCCCAGAAGCCTATTTCTTTCCTGGGCGATGGTTGCCACGACTTCCGATAACAAGCGTTCGCTCGGCAGACATGGCAACGATGGGGAGGTATATCATTGCAATCTTTGCAAGCGTTGGAAAAAGAGACTTCAAATTCTCCCAGATTTCAATGGCGTCTCTTTTTATTGGTGTGATAGAAGATGACAGATACATCTGAACTTGTTTCGCTGATGATTCCTGTAGTTATATAAGATGATTTATTTTTCATATTTTTGTGTGTCAACTATGTATGATATTTCCAAATATCAACTTGCAAATCCTTATTATCAGAAGTGTCATTCTTTGATGTAGCAAGCTGTTATGTTCACGAACATATTTATTTAAGTAATTAATTACTATGCCTTTGGCTGTGGCATCTATGAAATGCATGAACTTAAATCTGGGGTCGAGAGTAGTTGAAATGGCAAGTATGGCGGAATGCTCAAGGTTATCAAACCTTCTAGCTAGTTGTTTCTTTATCTCCTCTATAAATTGTGTAATCATTCCATTTTTAGGTATCATATTTTCTATTGCTTCTCAGACACAACTAACTAGTGGAATAACTTTGCTCACCGTCACGTAGCTATCTCCCGAAATTTATTTTGTTAACTTCTCAAACGGGCATAGTAATTCTACCATTTCTTTGATACAATCTAGTTCAATGCTTGAGACCATTGGGGGAGCTTCTGGTCGAGTCAAAAGTATTGCCCCTACAATGGACACTTACTCCATGAATCACGTTAACATTTAGAAGGATGAATTCCATCTTGTGCAAACATCAAGAATAATTTTTTTGATTTGGCTTTCTTTCAGTCCCATTTCAATCTGTATTTTACGTAATTTGTCACTTGCATTGACACTCTTTTTGATAAATTTCACTATATCTCGAACCTTACCAATTAATTCAGTACAGTTTTATGCATTGTCAATTGATTTAGTTACAACTAAATTAGTTGTATGGGCAAAGCAAGGAATAATCTTTTTTTCTCCAAACATTTCCCTCTTGACCTTCATTACAGTGCTGTCATTATCTGTGACAATAGCTGAAACTATTTAAATTGAAACATTCCACTCGGCGAAAATGTCTGTACATTTTTCAGTGATATACAGCGACGTGTGGATTTCTGTCAGCTCCATAACACCTAATGTTCCGCTGAGGAGTAGAGACTTGTTCAAAAAGTGAATAGTAACACCCACAAATGATTTATTTTGCACGGTTTCAGTACAAATATCATAGGTGATGCAATAATTTTCAGCATCTTTTATATAATTTTTAAAAAGATGACTCATTGCCTAATATTTGTCGTCAATTCTGGCTTTTATTGTCTCTCGACTTGTCACCTTGTACAATGGACATACTTCCCTCATCAGTTGAAGAAAGCCTTATCTTCTACAGTGGAAAATGGTTTATTATCCATGATTATAAAATTCACAATGGCTTCAGTTATTTTATTTGATCTAGCTCCATCCTGTGTGGTTATGTATTTTATGTTATTTATGAAGTCATCAACAGTTGGTTGCATCTGCAAACGTTTCTTAGGTAGAACAATGCTAGTTGAAGTACTGGCAACAATGGTGAAATAGATATTTGGGTCGCTGTCCGATGTTGATGCTGTTGGAACGACATTAATAATATCTTTATTTGCTGACGTTGTGGCATTTACTTCCATATAAGCCGTAATGGCACCAACTTTTTTTGGCTTCTTGCTAGGTATTTCGGCATCTGCTGTGAATGTACATTTTCTAAATGACCACAAAGATTGCTTATATTGCCAGAAGTTTTTAGGTTCTTATTACATGTCTTGCACACTGCATCTTTTGTCACTGATTTTGTTGAAATAGTTCCAAATTTTGCTTTTCAATTTATTAGGTGACATTTTTCAATTCATCAAGTGGCATTGTGATCTGTAAAGAAATATAACACAATTTAGGATTTTAACTTTAGGATAAATGAAGTTGATTAAAAAATAAATAGAGCTTAAAAATTAATCAAAACAATGATACACAAGCATAATATTGTAATCAAGGCATTATTTGACATAAAAAATGACTACATTATATTAATGAAATTAACAAAGTTGAAATAGACTTGTACAAAGTGCCATGGCAGCATGAGGTGCACAAGCTAGCAAGAAATCAGTAGGTAAGTAAATCACTGATAAACGTACTGACCAAAGCGTGTAACTCAATTGAAATATATATAGTAATAAAGATATTATAAACATAACACTTTACTCACATATATAACTACTAACACTCCTGAAGCTTAAAAACCACTCAAATCTGCAAACCAAGCACTTTTAGGTTAGATACGCAAGGTGTCAAGTCAACGCGTGTTGACAGCAAAGCATTCACAAACGGAAAATAAATGTAGGAAGGGAGATGATAGAACGATGTCGATGTTTAGTCATTTTGTCGTCGATGTATCGCTCATCTAAACATCAATGTATCATTTGGATTCCTATTAGTGTTACAAAACAATAAAATCTAAACAAACAAATAAAACAAACCCCCAGATTGAATACACGGCAAAATAGATAAACTTATTTTATTCTTTTTTCTTCCCTGTCCGGCAAGTAACCTTGTTACAACATGTAAAGAAGAGGATGGTATGGCTTACCGCTTCTGCCCCAGTTGACTAGTCACAAGGCTCCACGCCTCAACAACAGCGCGACACGACTCATTTCAGACTGACCTGAGGGATCATAGTTCGCTGCTCACCTCTAATTGTGCCTCGCCCAAGAAAATAATAGACAGTAGACATGCGCAGGTTGGGCACGCGCCTACAGCTGTGATTGGAAGGTAACGGAACTATTGTTTGGCATGCATTTGAATTATGCCTAGACTGTGTGATCATGTTCTAGAACAGTGCTACCTCCCTTACCCCTCTACCTATCCTTGTTTCCCGCGCTTTGAGAACACATGACCCTAAACGTGTGTATATAATGGCTGAACTCTCTAGTGTCAGTACACATTGCACTACGATCGCTAGGTGAAGCACTTTGGTCTTGGATAGATTTAGCTCGGTTTATTTCTAAATTCTGTTTGGAATTTATCATTCAAAATTACCGTTTGGGATGTTATATTATAAATTGAATCTTTATTTATTTATAATGGGTCTCCTGAATTTCGTTTAAAGACTATGGCTAAACGTAATACTGTGTCCCGGTTGGACCCAAAACATTTGTCTAGTAGTGAAACTCTTTTATCCGCTTCATGGATAGGTTTACGTTTTAGAGCACCAACATTTTTGGTCCTGTGTTGCAATGGGCTGTATTATATTGTAATTTTCCCAAATCCTATTTTCTAATATTATGCCATGTGTTATTATTGGGAAGTTTATTTGCTATTGTTAAACATCGGAGATGTATTCTTTGTTGGTTAAATCAGGGGCCGCGAGTCGGCGTGCTTATTCTTTTAACTCTAGTTGAAATGTTTAATGTTAGTTTTCCTAACTATAATGAATGTTTCTATTTTTGTTGTATATTTCTACTACACCCATTTATGGCTGTTATGATATTCTTTTAACTAGAACATTTTGTCTAGTACTCTGATAAATTGAGAGTCGCTGATGGCGACTAGCTAATATCCTTTTGATATTACCATAGTCTAGGGTTTACTATCGCCATCCTTCATTATTATTGTTATCTCATCCAGATTTGTGTGAAGGTCAATTTAACCGTAATTGTTTGTTTGGTCTTTTATGAACTCGGGGAGGCGTCCCAAATTTTTGTTGTGTTATTATTACTCTTCGGCCATTGTGTATGGATACAGCGCCTAACGCTGGGCATGTCTCTCTTACTCATAGAGACTTTTGTCATTTTGTTGAATAAAAATAAAACTAACTTGTAACAAACCTGTCTGTCATTTATGGGTATAAGAATATATAAAAAGGGAGGGTTAAAAAGTTAGCGCTTCGGCAGCTCCTTGTTCGAACGTCCTTCCCCCTCACGAGTTAGTGCTCTGACTTCTCCTCGTTCCTTCATTCACTTTCCTCTCCTCCCTCTCTTCCTTGAAATGCCGAAGCGCAACCGCCAAGGTACCATTGGAGGAAAAAACAAGTTAGCTAAGCAATCACCTTCCCGGCCAATCCCTAGCCCTGCTCCTTCCACTGTTAACTATACATCCTCTGACCACTCCGTCTTCCCTCAATTAGTTCCCTGTGTCCACGACTGGAGTACGCCCACGATGCGCAACCCTAAGAATGATCACAGGTGCTTGCACCTACACGCTCACTGCCGGCTCTTATCGACTGGAACACATTCCAGTGGGATTTCGCCGAAATCCTCCAACAATAATTACGAGTGTTCCAGAAGACAGTAACAAAGTGGTATGGTGCAATTAATAGAGAGCTGGGGGAAGGGTTGTTTTACATTTCTCATTGTGTTGTGAAGGGTAAAAATATAAGTTTTACTTAAAATTAAACACTGAAAGCTCAAAATATATGGAAAATTGATAGCCTATAATTAGTAAACCTTTGAAGAGAAAGTAAAGTGAAGTCTCATTCTATAACTTTTCACAATAAATAGTTTTGAATACATTTTAGTGTGATTATTTGCAGCCATCAGTTCAATCAAAAATGAAACAAAGACTTTGCAAAACTGTCTCGCCTGGTCTAAGAGGTCATCAAACAGCTCAAGTTTAGTAAACATTTTTATTTTAGAACACTATGAATTATAAAAATGAATTCTTCTTTATGATTCCTAACAAATGATAAGGATATTTGTTTCATTATTGATTGTCTTTCATTTTCAAGTTACTAGTTGTTGATTTTTGTGGCATGTATTTTGGACCCTCAGATAATAATCAAATAATACATCCAAATTAAGTTGTTTTTAAACTCAATTTGAAGCAAAAGAGTACATGTGTCATATTAAAAAATCAAGGTATTGCAACTAAATTTAAAAGCTTTGAGAGCACGCGTTTTGATGACATTAAAATTGAGAATACAAATAATAATACTAATAATGATTATTAAAATGATAATCACAGTAATGGTTTAAATTAGGTTTGGAACAATATTTGTTGTTTATTCTTAGTGAAATGTATGCCAATAAGAGAAAACTTTAGGTTTATGTCCAAACACATTTCAATTTTGTCATATAGAAAGTAAAGTAAAAACATATTCTACTCAGTCTTATTCACTCTTTTAGCTTGATTACCAAGCCAATGTGTCATTTAAACACGAGTAAATCAATAAGATGTACACAAACATACATGCACACACACCCACACACATACAAGGCTTGGATGTTGTTCCATAACAGTTTGTGCTTAAGGCCAACTTTCACTGGCGGAAGTTTGGTACAGTGAGCACAGCATTACTAGGGGTTACATAGTCCCCTATCATCAAACTGTTGTTTACTGGGTAATGCGAGGTGTTTCCTAGGACCAGGTGATGCGTTTGCTGGAAACAATCACAAAGAGGAACCAAGTGTTTAAACAAAGTTTCACATTTTGGGTTAAACAAAATAAAATACAAACAAATGTTAATGGATAGTGATTTTTCACTCTCCAAATGTTAACAAGTCATGAAATAGAAATAATATCAATTATTTTATGAGGTATTATAAGGGTAACAATAGATTACCTAATTTTTAAGTGATTTTATAATTAATTTGTCTTTAGATTTTATTTAGTTCTTTAAATGTGTACCCTAATGTGAATAAACTCATAGAAAATCTTTAAGATATAGTTGAACAAAATATAAATATTTGGATGCATATTTATCTTAAAGAACAAAACAATTAAAATGTTGCAGACAAAACACAACTTATGTTTGTAGCAGTCAGTTTTATTAGCCATTATAAAAACAAATAACTTTGCACAAATATTCTCTTATTCATGTTTTGCTAAGCAGTAAAATATTTTTATTTGCTAGCATCGATATGGATAAAAGTGCAAACATATAATTATTTTTTTACTATATTATTTTTTCAATTTGTCTTGTCCTTTTTCTAAATCATATTTTTAAATAAAAAACTAATTATAACATTCACATATGTCCAAATTAAGAAAGATTAGACTGTAAATACTACCACTTAAAGACGCCATCCAGTTATTTTTGTTGATATGGACTATGCAGTATTATTTTGGACCTTGACATGGGATGGAAGGAAATGAAAGTTAAGCTTAGTATAATTTCCGTTTTTATAAAAAAAATTATAAAATAAATCAAATATGGCTTCAGTATATACATTTATATAAAAAAAATTCTCATAGTAATATCAAGAGCAATTGGTCATGGGAATTGTATAATTTGACTAGGACTATTTCTCTTCATAAAAAGTTTAAAATGTCATAAAGCCCATCACAGCTATTTAAAAAATGTTGAAATCACATATGCAGAAAATTAATATATCTACAAAAGTATTATTTTATTGATTTATTAAAAAAAGTAATAAAAGTAATAAAAGTGATAAAAGTGCAAAAATACACAGCACTTGTGTTCTCTTAGCCTTAATAAATGAGTGAGATTTAAACATAGTTGTTTAAAGTTTGTAAGAAAATAGCATTTTTTTACATTTAAAGTTTGCTTTGATTGTTAAGTTACTATCTTAGGTCAAGTTTATAGTCATGTATAACTCATAACTAGTAGGGAATAGAGCATGGTGTATAGCGCACGCCCAAATTACATTGATTATTGTTTATTTAAATTATTATTATTATTAGCACTACATCTTACTACCTGTTCGGGTTATACGCACTTACGCTGATGTGTAATGGTAGGGTGATTGTGAGATGAAATGGAGGACTACAGTTTAACGTGGGATCCGAACCACGGTGGAGGCCTAGTATTCCTAACATTCCCAATTTGTGATTAATACACGTCTTGTCAAAGGTGAAGGAAGGGTTTGGCAATCAGATAAATCTGTGCCCGGACTCCCAAATATCTATGTATAATAAGACGGTGCAGATTAATGAAAAGTAGATGATAGTGAAGGAAGTCAACCTGATAGGTTAGTTAGGTTTGGCCTAGATTGGGACAAACACACTTATTTCTTCATTTCTTACTTCATTTTTCACACTTTCACAGTTACACTTTGTTTTTAAATATATATATATATATTTGTAAAGAGACACATACATTAATAATACATAAAAAAAAAAGATATATGGAAATACATGCTCTTAGAATTTGAAAAATAACTAAAAACTTATAGAGCTGCCAAATTAATTTAACAGGATAGAGGCCTGAATAAATAAGATAGTGCGATGAAACTAACAAGTACTATAATTGTCTTTCTTCACATTCCCAATGGTTAATCCGTCTTAAGTCCTAGGGTTGTCTAATCTCAACTTCATGCATGAAAAGTTGAAGTTAAATCAACTTTATGGATTATGTACTATCCACTTTATTATCGACCTTGAACAAGTAGTTGAAAATATTGTTTTAACTTCTAGCGCAGTATGATCTATGCACTATTTGCTATTATTGATGTGTTATGCATGAAAACAAACCCAGCCTAGGATAGTGCTTCTATTTAGGGCAAACAAATCTATAATTTTTAAATATGAAGGACATATTCCAAACTGTTCTTGTGTTTAGGTTTAATAATTAAGATATATATTATTTTCTGATGATAATGTTTATATGGACATTAGTTTTGAGTTGGACATTACTTCTATATCAAGATATTTGTGAACCACATTTTATTATTTATCCAGGATATCCGCAAATTTACACTAGAGGAGTTGGGTTAACATTTTAGAAGAAACATCCCTGCATTGATGTGGAGAAGGTGAAAAACCATTAAGGAACTACTAATAGTGCATCTGTATAAGGTAGAAAAATTTACAAATAACAACCATAAAAAAATTGTTTCACTAATTATAATTAGTAAGGGTTTGCAACGCTTCAAAATGTAAAAGTTGAAGGTCCAATCTATTTTGCTTTGACCCCAAAATTGCTTAGCATCTTTAAAAAACTTTTAAGGACAAAAGAATATATAATATGAATGTATTTTAAATATACATATTTCAACATATAATTATTTTTAGAACATTTACTAAATGTGAGCATATATAAAATGAATAAAAGTCAAAGAAAAGTTATTGTATTATATTCAATATTGCAAACATAATTTTGAAAAAAGATTAATACCGGTAAGGTCATAACACCATGAAATAATGGTCACTGGTATGATACAAAGAAAAAATTAATATTCAAATATTTTTAGTTGTTCTATCTTCCATACTGGCATTCAATTTATGAAATATATTTTATTGCCAATTTTTAGTCTCCTAATATAGTTTTTGTCTCATTGCAATTATTTATGAAATATTTACAAGTGCATTTTGATACAGATAGAGATACATTTTTAATAGATTTATCAGTATTTGCTTTATTATTCCAAATTAATAATAAAGTGAATGTACAAGGTGGAATACAAGCACAATTCTTAATATAAAATACCTGTAGCTTTGACTTTGCTTTGCATGCTCAAACCTTCAACTTCACATTAAAAAAACACTCCACAGAGCCCCACTAATTATAGGGAAGACTCAGGGGGCCAGGCATAGATAAAATCTGGTTCACCTTTCTTTATAATGTAACAGGTAGCAATGTTTGATATTATTTAATTTAATATTTCACATTATGGGGGGACTGCCCATCTTTTTNCAATGATTAAAGTATTTTTTATTTAAAATGGGTTATGTTCAATTAATATATTTCTTAGGCTTAATGTGTAGTATTAGGCATACTGCCATCAGTTAATTCAATATTGTGGGTGACCTGCTGGTCTAGGAGTAAGGTATCAGACTTCTGTGCAGGCGGACGGGGTTCAATTCTCGGTCCCGGCACAGATTTATCTGATTACCAAACCCTTCCTTCACCTCTGACAAGACATCTTGTGAATGTGGGGAATGCCAGGCCTCCGCCGTGGTTCAGATTCCACGTTAAACTGTAGGTCCTCCATTTCATCTCACAATCACCCTACCATTACACATTAGCGTAAGTGCATATAACCCGAACGGGTAGTAAGACGCGGTGCTAATAATAATAATAATATTGTCTTGTACTGATACATGTCTGTGATTATAACAAACAAGTTAAACACCACAATAAAAAGGGACCTTTTAAAATATATACTCATATTATTATTAAAACAAAGATTAGTATTTTTTCTATGGTCTATTATTTTATAAGAAATGAGTTAGATACAACCCCTTTGGCCAAATGTTAAACTCAACTGGGGTAACCGATTGAAATTATCACTAACAATTTTTATCCAGTGTTTACTTTACCTATTTTTGTTCGCCTACCTGCAAGTCAATCATTTGTCTTGCATTGGTCACTTAGATAAGACATTTTAAAACATCTGCAAAATACATAAACTCAGTAAGTAAATCATTTGTTGTGAGAATGAATTTCCAATCACCATCATAACATGTGACGTGAAGTTACACAAGCGTTATAATGCAAGGAAGTTAAAAGCTCTTAACCATTCACAAGAAATGCAGGCAGTCCATATATAAGACGGACACACGATCTAGCAAGGCATCAAGCAAAGAGAATTCACAAGCGAGCATGCAAAGAGGCCATAGGTTTCAATGATCTCAAGTCTGGCAAACTTGTAAGTCAATACCAGTCACATCCATTGATTTACGCTAACTTGATTTGTAATGAACACGAGTATAAATATACTCTATGTTACCAAATTTTTGTTAAAAAGAGACCACAAACATACATCTGTCTTCAGCACATATGACATAAATTAAAGTAAGATGGATCAGTTTGTCTGGATGCTAGCAATTTCAGGTCTTAGCTAAAAATGACTACAAATTTAACCTACTAGTCTTCAATTATACGTTTTTATAAAATATACATCGGCAAAAAGCTGTTGTGTTGACTAAGTTGGGAAAGTGTCTGGTTTTAAAACCTGAGCTAGATGTTCTTGGTATGGTTTTTTCCCCATTTATTGGATAACTAGCTTGTGTACCCATTCTTTGCGCGGGGGATCTATTGTATAGCTTTGTTATTATCAGAAAATAAAAATAGCCATATGTAAAAGAGTAATCAAATCTTAAATTATGTTTAAATGTTAATCCTATATTGATTTAAATTTTGTTAACAAATGTGAAAAGTAGGCTGACTAATACACAATGTTAAAATAAAGATCTAATCTGAACATATGTTAAAAGCTAAGACTTCTATACAAAAAATTTGAACTATTGCCTGTTTCTGTTTATGGAAAAAGATAGAAGCATCACACATAATAAATAATTGGTTGTTAAGGGGTTGAAACAAATGATTTTTACACAGGATGGCCACTCAAAACTCTACAATAAAATTACAGCATAATTTCTTGTCTAAGAAAGTACTTATTATCTCAAAGGAGATTTAGTCATGAGCCACAACAGAGAGAGCCCCTCCCTCCACTCAAATAATGGGTATAGCATTGAAATTACCCAACATCGTTTTTCCACTTTATTTTAAGGTCTGGATTTGAAAGTCATTATTTTACTTTTGATATGTACTCAACCATAAGTATAAAGAGAAGACAAGTTAAAGAGTAGAATATAAACAAATGTGCTACAACCGAGGGGAAATAGAGCGAGTTAACAAAATATATCATTTTTAAAAAGGTCTTCCCCCCCCCATTCAAACAGGGAATACGGCAACCCTACCCAAGCAAATGTCTGAAAAGTGAAACCTCGCAAACCTATTTGGAGTTGTCCTTTTCTGTAATTCTTTCAGAAATTAGACTCTTCTACAAGATATTTGAAGTGATTATCCCCCATTTATTTTTTGAAAGTTTGGTTCTCCTAGAAGATATTTAGAGTGGCTCTCACCCAAATTATTTCTGAAAATTTGATTCCTCAAGAAGCTACAGTCTTTGGAGTGATCTTCTCCAAGCAATTTTTTGGAATATGAATGCCCCTAGAAGCTATTTAGAGTAATCTCCACCTGAAAATCACTGGAATATTAAATTTATCTAGCAAATATAAGAATCAATTCTTCCCCGGAATTTTTTTAAATTATGTGCCTTGTGACTAACTAGAAAAGATATGTTGACAGCCATGTTAGTGCTAAAAATGTCAAGTTGTGTGATTTTTCTGGTAATTTAATATAAACCTCAGTTGAAAATTCATATAGCTGTCATAGCTTGGCATCGTTTGTCTAACAAAAAGTGCACAGTCTGATGCAATCCAAACTGCTATCATCAGTTGTTCTACAACAGCAGTTATGAGCAAACTTAATGTTTTTAATTGGTGTTATGCCAACTTACAATGAAACTATTGGTAATTATGAGAACTAAGAGGGGGAAAAGAGCCTATTTGATGGATGTATAAGCCCTGTGTTTTGGCCATATTGAGAAGGGCAAGGACTGGAAAGTAAGATTAAGGGGTCGGTCTTCTAGTGTCTTGCATACTACATCTGCCTGGTCCATGACCTGTCTGGAGGAATATTTCAGGTTCGGAGTCCCTGGGGTTTCCCAAACTTCTCAAAAGTAGTGTCAAAGATCTTTCTCAAATAGCTCTAGCTAAACTTAATCACCTACATCATTACTGTATATTATAATTAGTTCTTACTCAATAATTAACTATTAATGAACCCACACAGCTATTTGATGCTACCTAACTCAAAACACTAAGCCATACAGACAGATAGATTTGCCCATGGGGTGGGGAAGGTACTAAAAAAGCTTATTTTGGTCACACCTTTGAATAAGGGCTCTTCAAAATTTTTAATTTCCGACCGACGACCAAATTAAAGCAATTTTGCTGGGTTTTTTAATTCTAAAAAATTCAAGCATAATTACAGGTTTTCCCCATTTTACTGATCAGTGGCCACCCTAGTTACATGTTAACAGTTTACAGTTTAGAAAAGGATTAATATTTAGCAACGCGTCTTACTATTTAAAAAAGGAATATTCATTGTCAATGTTTCGGCCTAATTCGATCTGTGATTTTTAATCCACCATTTTCAATTTTTGTTTATTAAACTTTTCTAAATAACATTTGTTAAGCTCTATTGGCATTCAATATTTTAGATTTTTAGTATGTTTAGAAGTGTTTTAATAATTCATATGGACAGAAATATATATAAACTATAGTGAATTAGGATGTTCAATAAACATAAACTGAAAGAAAATTGAATACAATTCATAGAGAATGCACTATTTGCCTGAATGAAAATAAACACAATTCATAGAAAAAACAATATTCGCCAAAGAGAAATCATTAGATATGTACAAATAAATTAAATACATTGTTATAAAAACAGATGGGAAAAAAGAGCATCATAGTTTAACAAAGAACATAGGCCTACATAAAATAATAGGCTATTAAAGAGGTTGGTCCCTGCAATTACCTGGCCAGTTTTAAAAAAAATCTAATAGTTCGTAAACGTTTGAGCCCACTATTTCTAGGAAATTTTACATTATTTTTGATTTTTTGGGGTGGTCTATGAGTGCTAATATTTCAATTTTCTACTAGACCCTGATTTTGGGTTAATTTTTTTTAGCCTAACCTCCCCTAACCTCCTTTTTTTCCAAATTTTAAATACAAAATTAAAAAATCTATGACTTTTCTGATTATTTACCTCTAGACTTAGGAGATTACCACCGCCCATTGTTTTTAAATTATAAATGTTCAGACCATTATGGTTATTTAAGGGTGTATCTATCTCTACTTATATGTAAATATTTCAATTGTCTACCATAGGGTAAGGGTATTTTTCAATTAGTTTTGGAAATTTTCGACTATTATGACAGAGAGATCGGTTGGGTGTACTGAGGGTGGTTTTTCATTAATGGTTGGTTGTCTACTAATCCCTCGACGAAAATGTGGGTATTCTTCCTCTTAAGTTAAGTCTTCAGTATCCCTAACACATTAGCATAATTAATACATAAGCGTATAGACAGAATGGGTAGTAAGACAAAGTAAGACAAAAATACTTCATAGTCCATATCAACAGGATCTTTAATTTCAAAAGAATTGTCAGTAATGAATTGTAGAAGTCCCTTGAGTCACATTGCATCCTCTACATTGAAAGTCACATTTCCAGTAGCTTTATTATCATCATCACCACCCACCACCACCACCACCACGTCTTGCTACCCTTTCAGGTTACACACACTCACGCTAATGTGCAATGGTAAGTTAATTGTGAGGTGAAAAGGAGGAGCTACAGTTTAACGTGGGATCCGAACCACGGTGGAGGCCTGACATTCCATACATTCACAAGTTGTGATCAATACACGTCTTGTCAGAGGTGAAAGAAGAGTTTGGCAATCAGATGAATTTGTGCCAGGACCGAAGATTGAACCACGGACCGCCATAACTTAAGTCTGACACCTTACCTCTAGACCGCCAGGTTACCTTTCCAGTAGCTAAACCAGCATGCCAAAAATAGTTATAAATAGTGGTCGCTGCCACACTTCTCCGCGCGTTGTCAGCGAAAGGTATAGCATACAGCAAAGTTACCTGTTGGTCTAGTTGCTGCAACCGTAGGATTGCACTCACTCTTTCATTCCCTTCACATTCAATGATTTAAGTGGCTCTATGTGTTACCAAAATAATTACTCTGGTGGTGGACGCTTTTTAAGTCTTACATTAAAACAACAATATAGGTTTGTTACAACATTAGAATTGCATTTTCCCTTGGACATTTTAGTTTTTAGGTTCACTATAACTGAAGTTGATGATTCATAATAAACTAATTTTTTAGCATATGAGTATGTGTATCGGAACAAATTAATTAGGTTGATTGTAGCCGAATATTTACTACAACTGAGTCCACTAAACCTAGAGTTGAGTAATGTATTTAATAGCAAAAGAAAATAACTAATAAGGGAAGCACACCTATAGGTTTCATTCAGTCTTTGATTATGCATGCCCATCCCAAGTTTTAGCTTGCTATTTTTCTTGGTTTTGGATCTAAATGTGGCAGTAGTCACACAAACTTAAGTGTAAGGTTAGAGATATAATACTGTAGGTAAAAGTTTTAAAAAAAAGTGCCCGTGTCAAAATCTCAAGTTTCCCTGAGTACAAATGATAAGCTATTCCTTTTCTGGGTTTTCTGCTTTCAGAGTTGATAATATGTTTCATCACATGATTTAAGGCATCAGACTCACAACCTAATATAAGGATATAGTTAATAAATTCGAGAAGCACACCACAACATGTAAATAGCCCTACACCTATGTTATAATTATGCTAGTGTGCTAGGGATATGAAAAAATGAATTTAGAGGAAGTGTATTCGCATTTGTGCGGAAAGTGGAAAACCAGTCAGGTAAAAACAACACTCAGTACACCCGACTAGGATTTGAGCCTCAATCTCATTATCAGCAGCCTAGTCTACTTCGAGTGTGATATCTTAGATCATGTGGCCACCAAAGCGGGTGGTTTTATTGTTAACTTAAGTCGCGGTCAAGTGGTCGAAGGTGTCAGGTTCACAAAAGTATTTATAATAAACGCTAAATTTCATACTCCTAGGTTTAAATCTCAAGAATGCAAAAAATTAGTTTTCTAAATTTCAAGTAGCCCGCAGCACCAGCAGCTAATCAGCTCAAGGTGTTATGGTCTCAAATTAGGCAAAAAAAAGAAACAAAAAAACTGAGATGTACATCTTCAGGTATCGCCAAGTTGTTTTGCAAAGTTTCTTGGTCTTGAATTTACTTTATCACATACATGGTTCATATTTGATTATTTGCTTGTTCTCTCTTTAGCTTATGCTGCTTGTTATTGGGAGAATTCACTCATGTATGATCAAATTTGATGAAGATCTTGAAGGTTACCTATTTGTAAGTTTTATTTATTAAATAAACACAATTTGCCCACTAATGTAAATACAAAACAAACAATACAAAATTTAATTCATCTTTAGATTTATGATTGAAATGTGTTCTGTAATTACTATTTGGATTGCAGTTGACATGGCAATCAAGAAAAGAATATATTTTTATATATATACATACATCTAATAAGAGAATACAATAATTGATCACTTGGTTTAAAAAACAACTCAATTTTAATGGATTTCAAAAGAAAATATATAGCCTGTGTGTTAACCGCAACTCCAAGTTATTTCTGTGTGAAATTTAAGCAAAATCTATGTGGTGGTTTTTGTGTTAAAGAGTAACATACAGTGACCAACTCATTTATATAAAAAGGGTGTATTTTAATTGGTGTCAAATATTTTAAAGGCGTATTTCTGTCAACCAAACATAAGAAAAGTTCATATAAACATGGTTCTAGAAACAGTTTTTTGATGTAGGAGGAATTTTACTGTTCAATTAATAAACAACTCAAGAGAAGGAGAGAAGCTTTAAAAAAAACAATAAAAAACACAATAAATTAATGGTGAAATGTTCCCCTTTCACAGTGATGAATTAACGGCCGAGGGCTGGATGTTGTGTCTGTCTAGTTATAACTTAGTTTATAAGTCATGTGCAGATATAATGAGTCGTTTTATAAAGTGCACATTAAATACCTCAACTTTCAATGTACATGATGTGCATGATAATTTATGTTATGTAAATTACAAAACCAAAATTAAGATTTATAAAAATTACAATAATACAACCTAGTTTTATATTAATGAATGATTCAGTAGCTTAATCAAATATTTAAAGGGATTTAGACACCTTAAGAACTTCCTCAGATATCTTGGAAATTTTATCTACTAACTTACTACTGATTTACTAACTTGTTTAAAAAAGGGGGGGGAAAGGAATTTCCAGGATAACCTAAAATTCCAGGAAAAGATAGGAAAATTAAGAAATTCCATAAAATTTCCTAGAAGAAATATTTTAAAATTACAGGTTTTCCATGATGTGTATTCTTTCAGGTTAGATAATTTAAAACAAAGAACTAGTGGCACCACAATTTTCACCCTCAACAACCACCCCTCATGTTCTACTAATTTAGATAGTTCAATAAACAGATAGCAAATAATAACGATGTATGCAGTAGTGAATGGAAAAAAGCTTATATTTATTAACTTTGAATGCTCTCTTCCTATTTTATTAGTTAAAGGATTTGTAGTAAGTGTCCAGCAAACTATATTTTAAAATTCCTTCACTTTTACAGGTTTTCCAGAGCCAATGTTAAGTATATTACCGACTTTTATTAAGATCACAATTTAATGCATTTATATTTTAGACAAATACACATTCGGAAAATATCTCTCTCTTTGAAGGGGTTAAAGGATTTTAGCCAAAAAGTGATGAGATATTTATTGGGAAAACATGCCAGCCGGCTAAAAAGGTTATAGATGTAGTGTATTGCATGGGGCTGAAGAGATCTTGCAACGTAGTGCTACCAACCCTTCCATCTTGCCCCTGCATATAGAGTACAGTATTTAAATAATTTTCAAGTACTATAGAACTATTGTCATCTCAACCGTTCCCATTCTAGTACCTGTGTTATTTGTGTATGTTTGATCTAATGTATTGTTTACCTCATCACATTAAAGTATAATATTACTTTAGATAAAGTATTAGTTTTCATCCCTAGGAACAACTTTTTTTCCCCTCTATAAGACAGTATTTTCTTAACTCAGACAGACCCCCACCCTCTTTAGTACTAATTATCAAGAGATTACAGTATATCCTAATTATGCTAGATTAGTTAGGGATGAGGAACATTGAATTTAGAGGAAGTGTACATACATTTGGGTGGAAGGAGAGCGGAAAACCGCCCTCATAACATTCGACCAGGACTCAAACATTGATCTCCCTGTCATCGGCAGTCTAGTCTATTGTGAGAGTAGCACCTTAGACCTTGCGGCCACCGAAGCAGGTGAGATCATATTGACTCAATAAATCATCACTTTGCTCTAGTTCAGTTTAAAATTGTTAGGTGAGACATGTTTTAGTTTCTTTTTCCTAAAGCATAGTAAAATTCTCACACATTTGCAAAGGCATGACCCAACTTTGACTAAATATGCATGAAACTCAATTGTTGACTTTGAGAATTGAGATTAATAAGAACAGGGGCTCCGTTAAAAAAAGACTTTTATTATAAATTTCCCCTACTTTTACAGGTTTTCCAGATATTTAAAAAATATTCTAGAACTAACCATTTAACAGCTTTTCTTGACGAGTGGCAAAATTTTTGTTTGCCTCACTGATCACATCTTTTTGAAAACAACCCTAACAGTTACTAAATTTCAACATTATTTTTCCACTATGTATTTATTGTTTTAGTGGTGACCTGGCAGTCTACGGGTAAGGTGTCAGACTTCTGTGCTGGCGGCCAGGGTTCAATCCTTGGTCCCGGCACAGATTTATTTGATTACCAAACCCTTCCTTCCCCCCTGACAAGACATCTTGTGAATGTGGGGAATGCCAGGACTCCACCGTGGTTCGGATTCCATGTTAAACTGTAGGTCCTCCATTTCATCTCACAATCACTCTACCATTACATATTAGCGTAAGTGTGTATAACCCGAACAGGTAGTAAGACGCGGTGATAATAATAATAATAATAATAATAATTGTTTGTTTTAGGTATTATTTATGGCCCCATATAAAATTGTTTTAGAACCAACCCTGTTTTCTCTCTCATGTTTAAGGTACTGTCACATCTAGGCAATTTATTTTGTTAAAATGCAGAAACAAAATTTCTCACCTTTGTTTAATTAGTTAGATACAGATTCAGCCAATAATTTTAATTCCTTAACTTTTCCTTATTTTTGACTAAGTTCTCTGAACAATCCCCGTTTTCCTTAACATCAAATAATTCCCTGATTTTTCCAGTTTTTTTTTATGTATGTAGCCACTATAAAATATCTGTGCACATTTAAGAAATTTTGTGATAATCTGTGGTGATACTCATTAAAATTTACACCCCATTTACCCTTGTGTGGAATTCTTGCATGTTCTAGTTTATGTTAATAATAGTTGATTTGTGTGTGTGTAAAACTGAAAATTATTTAATCTGGAAAAATCGTTGATTAATTTATGTTCTTTTACTGTGCATTTCAACAAACTTAGAAAATGACTATTCATTATTTATTTTTGGTGGAGATTCAATTTTATATAAGATACACTTTTACAATTTATTTTGTTTCATTACTTTCAATTAAACATATGTTGTGGATTTTTATGTTAAAATATAGTTTTTCATCTAAACAAAAGTGTACCGGCATTAGTATAGAGAGTGAAAAAACATTTATGAAAACCCATCCTCAGTACACCTGACAGAGATTCCAAACCCGATCTCCCTGTCATTAGCAGCCAGTCTATTGTGAGAGTGACGCCTTGGACTGGTGGTTCTAAATAATTCCTCATCAAAGGCCACATTTTTTTTCGTGAGACAAATCAGAGGGCATGAAAAATTAATTGGTAAATTTACATAATCTTAAGAGGTAGTTTTTTGCACTACAAGAGTTGATTTTGAATAACTTACAAGGCCCTTGGCCCTGTTGAGTGCAAGTCTAAACGCCATTTTGTGGGATGATGAGCGAGAGGGTTAAAGGCGTAACTTGGCTTCACAACCGACGAAAGTATCCTTCTACGCCAACAAGAACAAATGGATCAAGGAAACAGTAGATGGCGCTAGCTACCGAACAGGTCATGCGTAAAAATCGTACGTTTGGAAATATCAGTTTTCTCGAGAATGAGTGAAATTTTTATAGTAATATTTTCAACACCTCTTCTAAAATGATGTATCAATGTTTATTTGGTGTTACATTTTCTTATTTTTCATCATGCAGCCAGAAGTTTTCTATTGAAAAATATCAAAATTATTGATATTTAGTCACTATTAAAATTATAGAGAAGATGTGTTTAAAAATTATAACTTAATCAACATCTATTCTTGAATGAACCATTTCCAAAAAGAAAATTGTAAAACAATAAAAATTCTTGAAGATAATAGTTTGTTCCCATGGCTCTGCATTTCCACGCCAAATGAAAAGGGCCATATGCCTTAAAGAAGATATTTTAGTTTTTTAGATGTCAGATAAAGAAGGAAACTTGAGTAAGGCTCCCATGCTTAGTATCTTAATTGCGCCTCATATTATATTCTTTGCATACATACATTGTTTCGTTGCCCACTAAACATATATGAATACTTGCCCCTTTACTCTGTAGTAAAATAAAACAATAATTGTCCTTCCGATTTCGCACTTGAACTCACAATTTTAACTGCATACAATATTTGTTTTATATGTTACAAACAGACCGGTTATCGTTTATCATTATATTGACTCAAAAGTGCAATAAATATGCAAGCACGGCCTTTTGTCTTTGCAATAAACTTTGCCCTCTCTTATCCCGTCACATCTAGCACAAGGGTGTAAGAAGTACAGCGTAAACCAGTTTTTTTAGGTTATATTTATTTAAATTATTTTCCTTGGGCCAAAATGACATCCTCTGTAGGTTGCCGATTGAGAATCACTGCCTTTGACCACTGAAGCGGGTGTTATAAAGTTATTTATATTTAATTTAATATTTCTAGCCAGTTTTACACAATTCAACTGAAATTTGAAAAGCATTAAAAAATATCTAGTTTGATAAGTTTGGAAGGGTTTATTGCAAATCAGTTTTTCTGTGATCATAATACTTACAGGAGATGTAAAAAGTGTTGGGGAAATTCCTCCTCCAATTAGTTGAGCTGCTTGAGTGGATGTTGCAGTGCCAGAACCTGGGCCCACACGTTGTCTTCCCGTGCTAGAGATGGATCCAGGGTGAATATTGGGCTGATTCCCTGAAATCAACAATAAAGCTGACAACCCCTTCAAATTGTAAACCAATCATGCCATTATATTTTAAGGAGCATGGTATCATGGACAATTCCCACATTGTGAAGGGATAAAAAAGAAAAAGCCGACTGATTGAACTTAATATAGCGATAGATACTAATTAATTGATCCCATGAATAAATAATGATTAAATATTGTCAAATGAGATGACCATGTAAATGTTAACACCATAAGAAATATCTTTTCCAAATGTGAAATTTAGGTACAGCTGTTTGATGATATTGTTTGAGAGACAGTGGAAAAAGATTATTTATGCCAGGACATGAATAAAAATAAGTTAGTTTAATATGGATTTGTTCTTTCTATACGTGCATACAATGATAACAATATTCTAAAGAGACTTGATAATGCAACAAGGACAAGGTTTTGAATAACCACACATGGGATGATATTTGAATACATATAAAATGAGATACAATATAATCTAAGGACACACTTGTGTAGATGGGCTTTATTTTCACATTTAGTTTATGTTTGAACGAGATATAAAAAAAATTACAGAGCACACCAGTAAAATACGAGGACAGTTCGAAAAGAAGCCTCCGTTTGGTTGTATATAAAAACTTGCATAGAAAAAATATTTTATTATATACATCTTAAAACTACAGCTTTTTACTATTTTTCAACATAGTCAACATTTAAATACAAGCATTTGTCATAGCATTTCACTAAATTACAAATTCCTTCTTCATAAAATTCAGCCGCCTGGGCACAAAGCCCATCTTCCACTGCATTTTGAATTTTGTTGTCGTCATCAAAGTGCTGCGACGCAAGCCACTTCTTCATGTGAGTGAAGAGATGAAAATCACTTGGCGCCAAGTCGAGGCTGTAAGGGCGATAATCAAAAGCGTCCCATTTGAATTGCTTTAAAAGCTCTTGAGTTTTTTGAGCACTGTGAGGATGAGCGTTGTCATGCAAAAACACAACATCAAATGTCAGCATACCGCAACGTTTGTTTTGAATGGCTCGCTTAAGTTTCTTCAAAGTTGTACAGTAGACATCTGAAGTGATCGTCGTACCCCATTCCATAAATTCTACCAGCAAAACTTCCTCGGTTTCCCAAAAAACTGTAGCAATAACCGTCCTCTATGACAAAGTTTGGCGGGCTTTCTTCGGCTTGCATGGAGAATTGGTATGGCCCCAAACCAAGGATTGTATCATTTTGGCGTTAGTTTCGTCACCAGTGCCAATTCTCCTCAAAAAACCTTCTTCTTCCACATCGTAGCGTGAAAGAAAGTCGAAGGCAGAGCCCATTCATTTGATTTTGTGGACTTCTGTAAGCGATATTGTTACCCACCGAACACAGAACTTTCGGTAGCCTAATTTATCGGTGACAACCTCGTACAAAACCGTAAGAGAAATTTGCGGCAATAGTTCAGAAAGTTAAGAGATGGTGAATCTTCGATTTTCACGAACTTTTTCGTCAATTTTCTTGACAAGATCATTACTCACAACAGAATGCCTACCACTCCTCTCTTCATAATGAATGTTTGTTCTACCACTTTTAAATAATTGGACCCATTTTCACACAACACCTTCCCTCATAACGTTTGGACCGTATACAGTACACAATTGATGATGAATGTCGGCTGCTGAAACGTTTTGCCTAGAAAGAAATCTTATTACATCACACACTTCACATTTCGTGGAATTTTTATTGCAGCACTCATGTTTTGAGGTTATATCAAGTGAATATGCGAAAGAACGAGGGTTCATACTGTCACAGCTGGACGCTTACTGAATCAGAGAACATGCAGATGTGACCATGGCGGTGCTCCTCACACAACTACTGGTGCCACGCTAGAACGGCGGTTACTTTTGGAACCGCCTTTATATTATACTGTTTAAAAAGTGGCAATAAAAAAAATCATTTCAATCTGGAATATAATAGAGTATTATTGAGATTAAATACTTTTTAACGAAATAAGATTCTTGATATTTTGTTTGGATGGCCATTTTTTGCTTTGAATGGTATTTTATCAATAAGTTGCTCAATCTAATGTGGACTGGGATGGTGTCGAGTTATTGAAATGTTGAGTTTTTACAAATGAACTTGCGTAAGATACATGTTTACTAAACAAGGCTGAATCACAATACAATATTGACTATTATTAGTACATTTATACTGTACTGTATAGTATTCTACAGTACAATACAGTAACAGTAATATTTGTACAGTACAATATTACACGACAGTATAATGGTGTGTATACATAAATGTAATATACAGAAATGCAGTACAGTACTGTACATATTATATTGTATTGATTCAAAAAATATATTATTGAAATGTGAAAACTAACAAACACAGCACTTGTAAAATCACCATAGCACGACTATTCCACTCAAGTCACACAAACAAACTGAGAGGTTATACAGTTGAATGATCTTGAATTGTGATGACTGGCGCCAACAACTGTGTGCATGTGCGCATGTCTAGTTACACGGAATGTAGAGTTTCCGAGACACTACTGTTTAAGTTTATTTATTGTATTTTTTTATTGAAAACTGATCAAGTAATTTAATCGAGTATTTTGCAATAATTTAATCCATAGAAAAACCAGATTATTTAAAGTTGTGTGTTTTGTTAATAATGTTTTAATATTTTTTATTATATTTCTTTGCTAGTTTTACTTGAAGGTATGGTAGGTATTTAATTATTTGTGTCTGCTTTTATTGAGCTGCTAAGGAAAAACTTATAATAAGATGTATTATTATTACTATCACCGCGTCTTACTACCCATTCGGGTTATACGCACTTACGCTAATGTGTAATGGTAAGGCGATTGTGAAATGAAATGGAGGACCTACAGTTTAACGTGGAATCCGAACCACGGTGGAGGCCTGGCATTCCACACATTCACAAGTTGTGATTAATACAAGTCTTGTCAGAGGTGAAGGAAGGGTTTGGTAATCAGATAAATCTGTGCTGGGACCAAGGATTGAACCCCAGCCACCAGCACAGAAGTCCGACACCTTACCCCTAGACCACTAATAATAATATGTAGGGCCTAGTGAAGTAAAGCAAACCTAAGTAAAATGATAAGTAACCATATTTATATCGTAATTTATAATATAAGGATTTGTGCAGCACCTGTTTTTTTTTGTTAACCAGAACCACTGTTTGAGAATACAAAAAATGCAAACTGTTTCAATATACTCTGTTTTGCATCTTGAACATGAATACAAACATGGGTAGATCCTCAGTAGTTGTAGGAGTTTAAATGTGCAGTTTGAGTGCTATAAAAAGAAATTGATCAAAACAATCGATGTTCATAAATATTTTTTAAAACGGGTTTTAGAATTAAACCAAATTGTTCTCTTGGCATCCAATTATGATCAGAATATTTCAATGTTTTGTGTATTTAAATTAACAAGTCCAACACGGTTATAAATTACTTAAATTTAAGGGCAGGAATGAGAAAACCACACCAAAGACAAATTCAATGGCACAGCGACCAAGTCAAATACGAGTCTGACTTCATATAAAGCTTAGCCCTCGCTCTCTGCAGGTTCCTCAAAACAAATAATTTCAAAACAAAAAAAATGAAGAATCAAATGGCTAGATTCTACAAATATGAAAAGAGGGAAAAACTTGCAAACAGGATTTAAAATAATGCATGTCTACAAAATCATAATCATAATCATCATCTGTCTCCAGTCTGTGGCCAGGTCCCTTTAATAAAATGTCTCCATCTTCCTTTATCTTTATACTATTATTCCTCCTTTAATCACTTCCATTCTTCTCCTCTCACTTGCACATTGTAATGTTCTGAATAATAATTATGGTTCATGATTAGTGGTTAAACAAACTTCTATCTTGATACCAAAGAACTTACAATTGAATACCCCATAAATAGTGTACACTTTGTTTAATATAACTATAATTTTAATCTAGCACTTGTTAAAATGAGTCCTTTAATGCTGGTTCATCGCAATGTTTGACATACTCACAGATCCTATATCTCCTCACACTCTTACCCAGTGTTGTCAATTAACACTTTAATAACCCCCCCCCCCC
>CABFVX010005588.1:33504-49293 GCA_902151425.1 Timema shepardi | reverse complement strand
TTGCACGCTCGCTACTCTCGCAATAGACCAGACTGCCGATGGGGTTCGATCCCTTTCGGGTGGTTTCCCACGCTAATGCAGGTACACTTACTCTAAATCTAACCTTCCTCATCCCTGACCCATTACCGTGATTAGTATATAAGCGTACAACTCAGATGGGTAGTAAACAAAGCTTGTATGAAGATGAATGTGGTTCTGGTGTACCCCACTCCACTCCTCTGGATGGTGTTTGGGGGGAAGAAGACAACAAAGGGGAATATCGTTATGTCAGAAACCGGGCCAACTGGTCTATGAATAGAGGACAGGAGGTGGAGACAAAAACAAAATAATTTCTTTATGGAGATGGTTTAGTAAAACTAGCTTAGCACTTTGCTCGTGCTTCTTTGATTTCATTGTAAATTAAAACATCTGCATAAACTGTGAAAATATTTAATAGTAAGAGACTGGTTCCAACATTTTCCTAGTTTGGGTTTCATTATTTTATTTTAAAATTCCACTGGATTGAAAACTAATTTAAAGCATTTTCGTCTCACTTGTTTTGGTCTTCCTGCAATATTGGTAGTAACAAAATTTGTCATCCGGTGGACTAGTAGACAAAAAACAGTGTATATTGGGAACTAGATCAGGCTAGTTTTAAGTTGTTGATATTAATGTCTTAATTGGGGTCAAGGTTGAAAGCTTGTGGCCTTGAGATGAATTCTCACCCTCGTGGCGACTGCTCCAACTCGGACGGGACTAGAGACTTTCTACCCCTGCCTGTGGAATGTTCCTCATTAGGGGATCCTGGTAGAGCGATTCCTTGGGTAACACCCAGAGAGTTTACCCAATAGGTGGCTAAATCTTTGTAGAGGTTGTTTGCGGGAGTGAATGGGGGGGAAGGGGAGCCCCTCCCCTACTCACTACACTCGAAAGAGGTTGGTTGCAAGCACCTTCCAGCAAAGCCGGTTAGGTCATCACAACAAGGGCCCCACTGGGCAACATAGGCTGATAGCCCTTTTAGGGTTATTCCTAACTCTATATGCCTGACCTCTGAAAGGTTAACGCTCCTACGTGAGCGTCCAGCACTCATGGGAGAAGGAGCCAACTCCTCCCGCTGATGAGAGCTGGCTAAGGTGGTGGGGGTTTCTTAGTTTTTTTAGAGATGGCAGGCACAACGGGTTTGATACCTAGATTTCCAGCTGTGTTAGAACATATGACTACACTCGGGAGTGCACGTCCATGGTATGGATCAGAGGTGCCTCGAAAGAGGGGGTCGTTTCCCTGTTACTGGCTGCCCAACCCAAGCTGCCCAAATATCTGGTTTATATAAAGTGTCGTTAGTCTAGTGACTCCTTAATGTATTCATTTATTAAAAATCTTTGTTACGCTAACATTTAAGAACTGACCTTAGGATGCAAAATTTGTTTTAATTTCTATTTAAATATCTTTCGGAACCAAACTTTCTGAGGTCATTAGATTTTTTTGTTGGTCATTCCTATAATCACGTGCATCAGAACCACATACAGTGAACGAAGGCTGGTCAACAAATGGCAATAATAATGTGGGGTCAACCACACTCCCCATATCCACATAGCCAATAAATACAGGTTGACCCAAGAGTCAACGCATCACAAAGAAAAAAACTTATATTTTTGCCATCAATTCGGCATATTGTTGATTTATTAAGCACGCGTGATTCTGGAGAACTACGCACAGTGTCCATTTTCCTGGGAAAAACAGGGTTGCGCAACTTTTAGATCGTCCTGTATTATCAATAACTATTTGGTTACACATCTCTAGGAAGGTACAGGAAAGGTGGATATAAAACATATAGAAGGGAATGAACACAAAATGGCTGTTTCAACGAAAAGAACACAGTTCACACTTTCCATTGCTACCACTGGATAAAGCCATTACCTCTTTGTCCATTGGCAGCAGTGTACAGTGGGAACTGTTCTTCTTTTCATTGTAACTGGCATATTGTGTTGGTTCCCTTTTGCATGTTTTCTATCCACCATGTTAAGAAACTATTCCATCCAAAATCAATAAATGTTTTATTTGGACTGCAAGTCTAGTTTGGTTACTCTTTAAAAAATCGGGTCTTTATCGGAGTTAGGCTTTTGCACCAACTCTTAAAGTATTCTTAGAATTACTTAAATTTGTAACCAACATGCCATACGTTATGTTTTCAGTGATGAATCAACGACGAGTTGTGCGCAGAGTGCATCCACTCAGGACCCTCAATCCTCCACATCCAAGGAAGTGAAAGATTCAAACATGTGTAAGATATGCTTCACTGAGGAGATGGGTGTCCTTTTCCTACCTTGTGGCCACATCGTGGCGTGTGTCAAGTGCGCATTTTGTCTCACTACCTGTGCTGTGTGCAGACAGCCGTTCACAGCCACAGTGCGCGCATATCTTAGTTGAGCAAGAAAAACCATAAGGTGAAACTTAAGTTTTACCTTAAAACGTACAAAGCTATATTTTGAAATACAAACGAGGACGTGATAAAAGTAATAATTGAACTATGGTAGCTGTTTATAATGATGTAAGGTTTTACCCTCCTACTGACGAGAAAATTAAAACGGCTCCACAATTTATGCATCCAAGTGTGGAACTTGTTTTGGTTTTTAATTAATAGACAAGCTTAAGTTAAATGGGTTTTGTATCTATTTAATGGTAAGAAAAATATAGATTAGCAACTTTGCACATGGGGCCGAAGTAGAAGCTGATAAATGAAGTTCTCCTTTGAAATAAAGCTAAGCAAAATATTTAATATACATACTACTGTATTATACATTTATCTCTAATTTTATACCAAACATTTATCTCTAATTATATTCTATACTTTTTATCTTTAATGTAATGAAAAAGTTCATATGTTTTTTTACTTCATAACTGGGTAGTTCCAAGTGACCTCTTTAATGCTCTTAACCCCATATTAAATTCTCTTAACATTTGAGCCCATTTACAGGACTTGGATATTTTTTTAAGGGGAGGGGAAAAGGGATACAAGAAAAGGCCAGTGTTTTTAGCTGTTTTCATAGCAAACAATTGTTTGGCCAAAATAAATCGAATATTGCTCCAGTGGCGACTTGGGCAGTTATGAAGTCAAAAAAAAAAAGAACTTTTATTACATTCAAGATAAAAAGTATAGTATATAATGTTGTGGTGGTGTTGGCTGGACGCTCTTGGACTGGTGCAGATTCCCGGAGATGGGTGATCTGACACTTCTCTTCTCGCTCGGATCAATCTTGCCTTCGGGAACTGGCTTATGTGACGCGTTCTCCCATCCACCGGGTATGTGCTCCTTGCAGCATATGCCATACATGCATCCGGAGGAAGGGGTGTTGTTTGCCCGCGGGCAGAGCAGGGCTGGGAGGGACGTTGTCAAAACCCAGAGATATAGAGTTTTTTCTGCGGAGCAGGATCCTGAAGGAAGAGTACATCCTTGGGTCGAATGAGGGTAGGGAGGAATTGGTACTCGAGTAATTTACTGAGCTTTGCGAAGGTGGTTCCTTCTTCGGAGGGTCGAGGGTTGTTGGTAGGACATCTTGTGACGGAATGGAGTCCATGAAGTCTTGAAGAGTGGATACTGCGCGGCTCTTACGCTCTTCTCTCTCTCTTTCTCCCCGGGGCTAGGGGGGGGAGGGGCAGCTCGTATGGTCCTTAAAACGCTAAGGTAGGTAGGAAGGAGGAGAGGAGAGCAGCCCGAATGTAAGTACGTGAAAAACTATCGATACTTTTTCCCCCCCGGTACTACTGATTTCAGTACTCGCCCTCCAGTATTGAAAGAACCAACCTTTTTGTTATTCTCACTTATTCCAGGATTAAATGTTTACTGTGGTTAAAGAAGGCTACAAAATATATTACCAATCATATTTAGCTATTAAATAACTTTCCATGAGCTACATTTTCATAGGTGTTTTAAAGCTAGTATGGTAAAACCTTTTATATTATCCATTATACAATAGTATCTATCATACTTTCCAAGTTGCAACACAACATACTCTAATAGGGTTAAATCATTATAATTTTCAGTGGTTGAATAAATATGAAAAGAGATTATTCAAGGTGTCTACTGGGTCACGAAAAAGTCACTAATTGAAAGAAAAAAAAAGTCACGAAAGTCACAAATAAGTAATGAAAGATTGCGCTATCCACTACACGTGATGGCACACACCAGTAGGAAGATGCCTTATTGTTTTGTTTGTGATTCCAACGACAAGGTTGTATTAAATTTTAATGTGGCGTGCTACTTGTCTCGTGGGGTGTGTGAGAATTATTATTAGCCCCGCGTCTTACTACCTGTTCAGGTTGTACGCACTTACGCTAATGTGTAATGGTAGGGTGATTGTGAGATGAAATGGAGGACCTACAGTTTAACGTGGGATCCGAACCACGGTGGAGGCCTGGCATTTCCCACGTTCACAAGATGTCTTGTCAGAGGTAGAAGGAAGGGTTTGGTAATCAGATAAATCTGTGCCGGGACCGAGGATTGAACCCCGTAACCCAGCACAGAAGTCCGACACCTTACCCCTAGACCGCCAGGTCACCCTTTGTTCATATAATATTGTGAATTGTATTTAAAAATTACATAATCACTAATATGGTGTATTTAAGTGAAAATCTTAAAACATTTGATAGTTAAGATTGAATGTTGTTTGTTGTGGTCTCATAATATATGTGTTAAATATATTATATATGTGGTTACTATATAATACTCTGTGAACCCTTTGTTTAAATATTTGTACCACTTATGTTTTATTCATTTCACTATGTTAAAGAATGATAATAAAACTTTTTTGTGGAACTAATAATCATTTGGATAGATTTTTTTTTAAAGTGGTGTAGGCCCTTTAACTCAATCTCATTGATAAAAGGATCTTAAGGTTTTTGTTTCAAGCTAATACTACAAAATTAGATCATATTTATTTATCAGACACATTGGGATTAAAATAAGTTACAATTGTGTTAGGAACTAGGAAAAGAAAATTTATTTGCTTAACACATCCTTAAAAATTAAGCAAAAAAAGATAAAGAAATAAATGTGTTGAGTGTTTTTACTTGAATACTATTCTTTTTACAGCGTCTCTCTCTCACACACACAAATAAAAAGCAACCAACAATAATTAACTAAATATTAACATTTTAAACGGAGCATACGGTATGATGTTTTAATAATTCAATAAATAAGATTAAAATCATCAGAAATATTTAAAGGATGAAATATATTATATGACTAAAAAAAAGGTTGCACTTATAAATGCCATCTCTTTAATAGCTAAAGAATCCTCTCTAGTGGCCCAATGGTCTTAAGTTGTCATTTTCCTATTGGATTGGCCTGCTGTTGATGGAGAGGTTGGGACTTAAATACTAGTCTTTCCTAATGGGTTTCCCACTCTCCTCATACACAAATGTGGGTAGACCATGTCTAAAATGCTTCCTTCATCATCCCTACCCCATTAAAGTAATTATAAGAATGTTTGTATGGCTTGAACAGGTTGTAAGACATGGTGATACTAAAGTTAAAGAATTGATACATCAAATTTAGCATTGGCCGTACCGGAAAAAGGAGCTAGAGTAAATTTGATTTTTTTTCTCTTTTTGAACTATCTGAACAATGTAGAATCATGTGTGCAAAATACAAAAATAAATAAATCAAAATTGGTTTAGGCAACCAAATAATTTATTTCTGGGTGATTTGATATGGAATGACCCTTTCGACATGTGAACTAATTCAATTTTTTTTTTATCCATTTCGAATAATATCCTCGATTTAAGTTTTCATTGCCATGACAAGAAAATTAAAATAATAAAAAATAGCTAGCTGTTATTTTTTGAACATCTTTACTTGACTTCTCCGTTATAATTAGAAAAAAAATCTTTGGGCTTCCACTTGCGCTGGGTGTTTTTTTTTTCTTCCCCCCCATGTCCCCAAGATGATGTAGCTTCGCTGGTTTCATAAATCCGTGAAACCACATTTTATGTAGTCACAATATCTGGCTATTTTATGTTTCACAGGTTGAGCACGAAACACAATAAGTGTACATTCTATTGCTTTGTTACCCAGCGTGTCCTTTACGTCGTTAGGTTTTTGTTTCCCTACAGAACCAAAGTTTATCCATCGATCCTTTACAAAATCTTAAAACTAAAGCCCTGTCCACACACTCTTATTACTTCAAGACGCCTAAGAGATCAACTCCACACCTGCCTCGGTGTCATAGCTAGTATTGTGTTGAGCTGGACTGATGGGGAGATTGAGCTTCGAATCTCGCTCGGCTGAACTGGGGGTGGTTTTCCACTCTCCTTCCATGCAAATGCAAGTTCACTTCCTCTATAATCCACCTTTACAATTCATAACCCGTTAGTGTAATTAGTACTTAAAACGTATAATCCGAACGGGTAGTAAGACTCGGTGCTAAGTATTATTAACTCCACACTTAACGGATTGCTCTGTCTACACATTTGTGGGCACAAGCGGTGCCGTTGAGAGCCACTAAGGGCCCCGGAGACCAATAATTTAGTTAGGTCCCCTTTCCATTGCTCTAATGTGCAACTTTTAAGACTCCTCACAATGCTTTAAAAAAAAGGAACCTCAAAAGACTGCACTTTTCAGATATTATATTATCATCACCGCCGCGTCCTACTACCCGTTCCGGTTGTACGCACTTACGCTAATGTGTAATGGTAGGGTGATTGTGAGATGAAATGGAGGACCTACAGTTTAACGTAGGATCCGAACCACTTTGGAGGCCTGGCACTCCACACGTTCACAAGTTGTGATTAATACACGTCTTGTCAGAGGTGAAGGAAGGGTTTGTCAATCAGATAAATCTGTGCTGAGACCGAAGATTGAACTCCGAACCCCAGCACAGAAGTCCGACACCTTACCCCTAGACAACCAAGTCACCGACCGTAAGGTTCTAAGATCCATAATCATTGAGCAGGTAGTTAGCTCATAAACCAAGGTCCATAAAAATTTGACTTTTTATAATTACTTAGGTATACTAGTAAAACTGCAAGCCTGACAATCAATGTGGGGAGTAACTAACGAAAAAAAATCTTGAGAACTGAAACTTCACACACTTATCTAAGAAAAAACTGAGGCTAAAAATCTCAAACATTTTTAATTTTATTTTTACACATAATAAAAGACTAAAATCGTGGGAATACCAGTTAGTGAAAGATATTGGGTCTTTTTAATATCGCAATCTATATAATATGCTGTTGAATACGCTAGTGATTGGTTTTCTACCCAAATTTACCACTAAGGAGAATTCTCAATTTCTTACAAAAAAATTTCAAGAGAGCAACTTCCGTGCACTTACCTTTAGAGAGAGTTTTTTTTCAGTCGACAAACTATTAGCATCAAAACAACAACAAAATGCCGATAAAAAGTGGACTGTAATCAATATAACACTGATATATGGTTACCTCTACTAACTGAGGCTCCGCGACAATGGAGGTTCACCTTGCGGGTTGGCATAGGAAGGAATAGGGAACAAGGCGTTAATTCCTCGGAATCTCTCGAAGCTTTGTTGGGGTTTTGGATCAAAGAGGCCCCTTTAGGACCTGAAGCATCGACTCGCACATAAACAATGATTTATAAAGCAAAAGATGTGATCGGCATAGCAGACACCCAACGCGTATAGAGTCCCACGCTGGACTAACTCAAAAAGAACAAACGACCTACTATCCCCCTCCTTTCCGCTCTCAAAAAAAGGAGGGTAAAACTCAAAAACGGCGGGGATCAAAGAACAACTAACACATACAAACAAATTAAAATAGGGAACTAATTCAAAATGAACTAGGTTAAACAAACTATTACACAAAGGCTATTTTACAATATTAAGTATTTACAGTTCAGAGACTGAACATACCTTGAAATAAAGTATTTCAACCAGGTTATTGAGACGACAGTGGACAAAGCTTCACCACTGGTCACGTGTAGGTCCCTCGAGTGGTACGTACCGAGGCCACTCGAACGGCACCGTCCTTGCCGGGGAAGACTAGTCAATGACTCCCAGTAACCACTTCAATGGAGGTAGGCCATCTTGTTGGATGACCACGATCATTCCAACTTGGATTGGATTTCGGGGGGTGTTTCACTTAGCCCTTTGTTGCAAAGTGTGCAAATATTCTAAGTGCCAACGCTTCCAATAATATTGCACAAGACGTTGCACCAGCCGCCATCTTGAAAGATGGTTCAAAGGGAGTGTAGCTAAATCGTGAGCGGGAATGGTTTGGAGAGGTGTCAAGGTCAGAAAATGAGTTGGTGTCAATGCGGAAATAACATCTGGACTTTGAGGTAGTACACAGAGGGGTCTTGAGCTCAAAATAGCTTCTATTTGGGTAAGACAGGTATAGAGTTCCTCAAAGGTGAGAATTTGTGCACCAACCACTCGTACTAGGTGAGTCTTGACTGGCTTCACCCCGGCCTCCCACAGCCCACCAAAATGAGGAGACGAAGGGGGGTTAAAATGCCAAGTGATTCCTCTGTAAGACTTCATCTGAGAGGGTCTGGCGATATACTCTTAAGAGTTAAGGAAGGCAAACAATTTATCCAATTCTACTTTCGCACCTACAAAATTTGTTCCACAGTCTGAGTACATCGCTAAGCATTCTCCTCTTCTGCAGAGAAACCGCTTTAGAGCGCCAAGAAAAGCTTCTGTGGACAGGTCCGATGCCAGTTCTAAATGTAGGGCCTTGGTGACCAGACATACAAACAAACATATGTACGCCTTGGTTGATTTAACACCTCGATTAAAGGGACCCGCATAATCAACACCCACATGGGTGAATGGTTTGGATTCCTGGACTCGGGGAGCAGGCATGACTGGAAAGCTGGGCTTAGGGTTGAACTTGAAACAATGATTACACTGTTGCACTCGTTGGCGAATCACACCTCGACCAGACAGAATCCAATATTTCTGTCGGGGCAATGAAAATACAAGATGGGCCCCAGTATGAAGATTGTCCTTGTGAAACTAATCTATTACCAAATCAACAAAATGATCCTTTTTTGGGAGAAGTGCAGGATGTTTTTGGTCAAATGTTAGGGTCGTGTTGCACAGTCGACCTCCTACGCGGATTACACCTTCCTCTATGAAAGGACTGAGTTTTCTTATGCCAGGTGAACAGGTATGGCCAACTTCTAAGGCTTTGAATTCTTTATTAATGTGCTTATGTTGAACTGCTTGTACTAGGACTTGAAGAGCCTGATTCAATTCTTTCAAAGTTAATTTCTCCTCTTTACGTGCAACCTTTAGACTGATGCGATTCACAACCGAAGCACATTGGCAGTGAATTTGCAGTTTCTTTAGCGAAGACATGCGGGCTATCAAATTCAGCAAGGGTATGTCTTCTTCATGATTAATTAGTAGGGTGACTAGCTTTTCTTCAGTCACAGCTTCTGGTGTGAACTCTTCAACAACTCGGATTACGGGCCAGAGATATATCACACTGCAGCCAAGCTGGTCCTTTCCACCAAAGATGGTGCTCAACAAGTTGTGAAGGGCTGAGTCCCCGTGCGGTGCAATCTGCTGGATTATCTATCCCAGGGATGTGGAACCAATGTTCAGAAGGCAAGTATTCTTGAATTTTAGACACACGATTTCTAACAAAAGTTCTCCATCGATGTGGTGATGAATGTATCCATTGAAGTGCCAATGTTGAATCTGACCATGCATAGATATATGTAAGTGTGACCTGCGTGAGGCGAAGTTTCACCACGTGATTTAATTTTGCAAGAAGCAACGCCGCACATAGTTCCAATCTAGGTATGGAAACTGTTTTCAAGGGGGCAACCTTCGACTTTGCACATAACAAGGTTACTACTATTGATTGCGATGAAGTGACCGCTCGGAGATAGATTACAGAACCATAACTCTTTTCAGAGGTCTCTGCAAATCCAAGTAAGGTGTATTCAAGGCAGTCACTCGAGGAATTCTGATTGATGGAAGATGGATGAGCTCTTGTTGAAAATTATTCCATATTTGGCACAAAGTGGCGGATGGGGCAGCATCCCAACCAATCTTCAGACCCCAAAGGGTTTGGATCAACATTTTTGCGAACAGTGTGGTGGGAGATACTAAGCCTAAAGGATGAAAAATTCGAGCCATTGTAGAAAGGATAGCTCTTTTTATGCAGTCACATTTACACTAAAGGTGAAGACATCCAAGTTCGGTATCCACTGCATGCCTATGATTTTTAGGCCGATGTTAGAAGAGGTATCACCATCAAATTCTTTCACTTGATTTGCTTGATGTTCAATAGGAATGGCACGAAGGAGGTCTGAATTGTTACTTGACCACTTGCGCAATTCAAAACTACCACTTAGGAAGAACCTCACTAATTGATGATAAAGGAGTTTTGCTTGATCGACGGTAGGTGATCCAGTAACCACATCATCCACATATATATCATTCTCTGCGACCTGGGAAGCCAGAGGGAACCGATCTTATTCATTTATGGCCATTTGCTTAACAACTCGAAGTGCCAAGTATGGCGATGACTTCACCCCAAAGGCTACTGTATCAAGTTGATAGGTCTTCAGAGGTTCTGTTGTGGAAAAGCGCCAAAGAATTTTCTGAAAGGATCGATGTTCAGGGTGAACCCATATTTGCCTATACACTTGTCGTATATCAACGCTGATGGCAATAGGATGCAAACGTAAGTTTAAAAGTATCTCAAATATATCCAATTGAAGTTTAGGTCCAGTGAGGAGAGCATCATTCAAAGAAAACCCTGAGGTTAACTTGGCACTAGCATCAAAAACCACTCTTAATTTGGTTGTTGTACTCTTAGGCTTCAGGACACAGTGATGTGGAATATAATATGAGAGCGACTTTGAATCAGTGCTAGGGAACAAGGACATGTGTTTTTGATCTAAATAAACTTCCATGAAGGCATGGTATTCTTTACGCATTTCAGGGTTGCATTCCAACCTTTTCTCAAATGTATAATATCTCTCTTCTGCTTTGGTGAATGTGGGGAATGCTAGGTCTCCACCGTGGTTCGGATTCCACGTTAAACTGTAGGTCCTCCATTTCATTTCACAATCACCCTACCATTACACATTAGCGTAAGTGCGTATAACCCGAACGGGTAGTAAGACGCGGTGCTAATAATAATAATCTTCTGCTTTGGACTTGGTTTCTCCCAATTCGCATGGGCCGTGTTGGAATGGCAGTGCAACTGAATATTGACCAGAACTTTCTCTTTTAACACTTTGACGGAATATGTCTTCACAACGAGTCTCTTCATGACTATAAATAGGTTTTTCTGTTGGAACCTCCTCCAACAACAAAAAATGTTGAAGGACCCTATCTAACTGTGGATCTAGCGAGGCACAAAAGGTTTTGGGTACTGTGGACTGAGTGAGAGACATTTCCCCCATTAGTAGCCATCCGAAACATGAGCTTAGGGCCACAGGAGTTTTTGGCTGACCAAATATTCTCCTCCCATCAACTATATAGGGATATAATTCCACCCTCACTAGACCATCCACTTCACCTGGTTGATAAAAATGGTCATCTGCAAGAGTCAGACCCTCCAAGTGGGGCCATGTTTTTGGTAGTATTTGAACCGCTGGAAGTTTATCTGTGATCTTGTCAACAATAAAAGGAGAGACATTTAACCTAGGCTGGTCTAAGAATCTGGATTGAAGTGTGAACGAAGTAGTGCTATGAATGGGGAGTGGGGATTCCCCGATCCCATTAACCGAGTCTCCCAAACAATGACGAGATAAACCTAGCCTTTTAAAACCAGATTCAGTGATGAAGTTTGCCTGGCTAGCTGAGTCTACCAAGAACCTAACCTCTTGTAGGTTTCCCGATGCATCCGTTACGTGTAGCAATGCTGTAGATAGCAGCACCATGGATTTAAGGGATGTAGAAGCTGCTGACGATACTGTGGAAGCTGTACACGCTGTAGGCCTATAAGCTGCTTCTTCTTCCACATTCGGGGGGTGACCTAAACATTAGGTCTGGCTTTCATTGTACGGTTTTCAAAATGAAGCAATGAGTGGTGTTTGGAGTTACAATGGCGACATGTTAACACTGAGCCACAAGATTCTGCCTTATATGCGAGCCACTTAAACAATTCACACAGTTGCTTATGTTTTACAAATTCAAATCTTTCAACAGGAGTTAGTTTTAGAAAGAGTTCACAACAACACAATGTATGGGGTTGTTTGCAATTTACACATAGTCTTGAGCTTCCAGAAGTATTTCCATCTGTTCTTTTGTCTCGATGTTCTTGAGGAGGTAGCTTGGATCCTGCTGCCCCCTTTGATTCAACTACAAACGAATGAACCCCACGTTGGCGACTTCTATTTGTGTAGGTGGGTAACTTGCCGTGGCCTATACCGACACCTGAAGGGGTTAGTGCCTCTTCAATCTGACATCGTTTTTGAAGAAAATGAAAAAATGCATTCATTGTGGGAAACACATTGTGTTGTGAAGTTATTTCCCACTGCCTTTTGGACGAAGGATCTAGTTTGTGAATGACAATGAAAATTAACAATGTGCCCCATTGATCTACAGGCAGATTTTGGAGACGTAGTGCTCCCAAGTGTTCGTTGATAGTGGTTAGTAGTTTTCTCAAGTGAGTCGGCGAGTGCTTCACAATGCTAGGAAAATGAACCAGTTTGTCAAGATGAGAATTACAAATAACTTTTGGGTTGTTATATCTGGCCTTGTGTGCATAAATTGCTGCAGGAAAATCCGCCTTGCCGTAGATGATGATTTTAACTAGTGAGAGTGCTTCATCATGAAGATGAGACTTGAGGGTGGTAAATTTAACAATATCAGGATACTCATCGTCACACTCGACTAAATGGTGAAACAGATCATAGAATTCAGGCCATTCAAAAATGTTGCCACCGAAACTAGGCAATTCAATGGGCGGTAATACAACTTTACTAGGGCCTGGAAGACTCGTAGGAACAGGGCTGGGTGGTAACACTACTCTATCACATGGCTTGAACAGTAGTGACTCTGGGAACAGCTGGTTATAAATAGAGATGAAGTAGGCCAACATAAATTCCTGCTGTTCTTTTACCTTATCACTCTTAGTAGGTTATTTACCCTTTTCTCAGGTAACTATCCAGCTCCACAATAGAATTTTCAAACTTTTCCCGCGTACCTGTGAGTTCTTGTGCGAACGATTATATCAACTGTAGCCGCAAGGGATCTGAAGGATTGTCTTAAGCTTCCTTCACCTTATCAAACATCATGCACATGAAGTTCAAAGATGCCGTGATCTTATTTTCATAGACCCCAGCCATGATTATCATTTAAATAACGGTGTAAACCAAACAAATAAACAATTATTATTAACTACGTTCGAGAATAAAACAAGGCGAACTATTTATGTACACAAAGTATGATCGATGGTAACCGGCAAGCGGTAGATTGCGAGAGAAAATCGATGTATCAAACCAGCGATAAACTGCGAGATCGATGTTTCGAATCTCGTAGATCGATGAATATTGAACGTAGTTTGTGCGAGAAGTCGAGAAATGACGTCACAAGTGACGCACAAACAAAGTTAATATACAAAATTAAAAGACCAAATCACAAGAATTATGAATCGAAATACGAAAAAAATAGAATTTTCTTGACCCACAAGAAACCCAACAACATCAAAACAATCTAATAATGAAATTACACAAAGCACAAGAACAGCAGATCGGGAAAATGGCCAAGATGGCGCAAACGACTGGAAAACGAATCAACAAATTCACAATATCCGGCCCGGACTGACCAAAATGTTCTCTCCAGTCAGCAAACTATTAGAATCAAAATAACAACAAAACCGATAAAAAGTGAACTGTAATCAATATAACACTGATAAATGCTTACCTCTACTAACTGAGGTTCCGCGACAATTGAGGTTTACCTTGTTGGTTGGCATAGGAAGGAATAGGGAACAAGGCGTTAATTCCTCGGCATCTCTCGAACCTTTGTTGGGGTTTTGGATCAAAGAGGCCCCTTTAGGGCCTGAAGCACCGACTCGCACATAAACAATGATTTATAAAGCAAAAGATGTAATCGTCATAGCAGACACCCAACGCGTACAGAATCCCACGCTGAACTAACTCTCAAAAAGAACAAACGACCTACTTTCCCCCTCCTTTCCACTCTCAAAAAAAGGAGGGAAAAACTCAAAAACTGTGGGGATCAAAGAACAACTAACACATACAAACAAATTAAAATAGGGAACTAAGTCAAAATGAACTAGGTTAAACTAACTATTACACAAAGGCTATTTTACAATATTAAATATTTACAGTTCAGAGACTGAACAAAGAGATTATAAAACACGCTTTAGTACACCTGATGGTCTATTAGCAACTCCTTGCAATACGACCTAACTTGATTTTAATAACCAGCCACAATGAACAGGAACATAGACCTATCGGGGATTACATTGCGAGGGACTTAACTATAACAAATTTATAGGCCTACTTAAACTTTGGTATTACAACCTAAATGGGCACATAAATAAAGATTGTTGTGCCTCCCTGTTCAGTCAGCCTTGTATCTTTCCTCCGCACTTGCACCGGCAGCTCCAACCACCCTCCCTTCTGCCTGGACCACTCGCGATCCATGTTCTCTGAGTCATCCGTGACGCTCTTACCTCTGTAGTCAACTCCCTTCTTCCTATTGGCTCGCTTGGCGGCCAATAGCACTCTCGTTTTTCCAAACCAATGGGAAGCTCCCTTTTCTCTGATTGGACAAGACCAGGCAGCAGCGGAGGGTATATAACCCGGTGAACTCTTGAGCCGAGTTAGCCTGTGCGTGCAGGACAGGTCCCTGTGGCAAATGACGAGGAACTTGATGCGGGTCCCCTCACCAAGGCCACCTATTGTGGGTCGCAACGGGTGGCCAACTCCGACAAGGAGAAGGCCGATGCTCTCGCTGAGCACTTAGAGGCGCAATTTGTACCGACTGACAACCCGTCAGACCCGGTGCACGTTGCGCACGTGGCTCAGGTCATCGGTGCGGTCTCGTACAGACCCTTGGATGAACCTGAACCCACGGAGGTGACAGAAATGTCACGGGCGATAGCCGCTCTAAGATTAAACAAGGCCCCCGGACCCGACGGTATCAGTAACGCGGTCCTCAGAAAGCTGCCCTTGGAGGCGATTGACTTCCTCGTGGAGTTATTCAACGCCGTCCTGCTCCTGAGTCACTTCCCCAAGCTCTGGAAGCACGCCAACGTCCTCTGCTTTCATAAACCGGGTAAGGACCCGGCCCTAGCTTCGTCCTACCGACCGATCAGCTTGCTCGACTGTCTGGGCAAGTTGTTCGAGAGACTACTACTGACGAGACTGACCCGACATGTTCGCGAGGCGGGCATCTTGGTGGATGAGCAGTTCGACTTTCGGGCGGGACACGCTACGTCCCACCAACTTGTCCGGCTCGTGGAGCAGGTCACGAGGAACTTCAACATCAACAGGCTGACTGGTGCTGTCTTTCTAGACGTGGCAAAGGCCTTCGACCGTGTTTGGCACGAAGGTCTCCTTTTCAAACTCCTCTCCCTGAACCTGCCCTTCTACCTAGTTAAGGTTGTTCAATCTTACCTATCCCACCGCACCTTCTCCACTACCTTTGGGAACGCCACATCCCAAGTCAGAAGCATCCGGGCTGGAGTGCCGCAGGGTTCCATGGTGGGCCCTGTGCTCTTCAGTCTGTATGTGAATGATATTCCAAAATCCCCAGGCACCGAGTTGGCACTGTATGCGGACGACACGGCTCTAGTAGCGGAGTCGTGGCGAGGGCAGCTGGTGGAGAGGCGACT
>CABFVX010005588.1:0-32450 GCA_902151425.1 Timema shepardi | reverse complement strand
CGTGTTGCCGGGACGTTCCTTTGCCTCCCACCGCGACTCCGTGTTGCCGGGACTCTGTCCTCCCACCCTCCAACCTGATCGTCCCTTCCGACGGTGACCCCACGGGATGGGATACACCTGCCGCGCCGGCAAGGCCCACCGACAGAAGACCCTAAAGAAGACAGCGGCAACTAAACAATACTCCACCCATGGACCAATCTTCTACTGCAGCCACCAGACCTCCGAACACCAACACTCCGCTCCAGGATCTCCGAGAGTAGATAATTCCTCCCCTCGACTTCCCCCCCACACCGACCATCCGACCCCCACCTATTCCAATTTCCCCTTTTACCTCTAAGGGCTACCATTTTCATACCCTGACCACCCCAGAACCCGCCTATGTTTTCTCCCCTATCTCCATTCCTTACCCCCATCCACTGGACCCACGAGATCGACGCCTTTCAACCACCGTCACCCGGAAGCTGGACTTCGACGAGACCAAACCAGTTACCGCGAAGCCGCAGTAAGGGATAACAAGCTGTCAGTCCTACTTTCTGTGCAAATGTGGGTACATACCTCAACATTCTATCTTAACTTCAGCTTATATTATACAATTGGCAATACAATTAAGTCCTACACCTTAGCTTGGTCGATAACATGTCTTGCCTACTGAGCTAGGGTCCCGGGTTAGATTCCTCTCATGGCTGAAAAATTTATCATTGGTGAAATGTGTGGTTTGATGCATTAACGTCTGGGGTCTGGATGTCGTGCCTGGCCTAGTCTTAAGCTATATTATAAGGCATACGAAGCTACAACAGACCTAGCAAGCCGTTAGTGGAAAATATATGGCTTGAATAATAAAACACCAAACCCTTCCTTCACCTCTGACAAGACATCTTGTGAATGTGGGGAATGCCAGGCCCTCACCGTGGTTCGGATCCCACGTTAAACTGTAGGTCCTCCATTTCATCTCACAATCGCCCTACCATTACACATTAGCGTAAGTGCGTACAACCGGAACGGGTAGTAAGACGCGGCGGTGATGATAATCATAATAAATGAATCACTCCATAGGTTGGAAACAGTAATGTATGTAAAGGATTAAAATAAAATAATAAAAGTAAGTCGTCATACATATTCTTTATTCTATTGCACATATTTTACATTCTGAGTCAAAAGCTATCAACAAAATGTCAAACACACATCAAAACAAATATTCAACTCAAAACGTACCTGCGTATCGTCGTACAAGAGCAAGATTGTAACACGAATAAAAACTGGAATGATCAAGGTCGTTGACGATGTCTGTCGAAGTGTCCGTATGGCTACCAAAGTGTTTTATTCCAATACATATTTATAAACAGTAACAATATTGTTTGCAGATAATCTAGTACTCTACTGATTTGATAACTAAAGTAGACATTTTCAACTATTCTTTATTTAAGGTTTACGTTCTGGTTAGAGCAAAGTATTGGTTCTTAGTTATATTCAGGCTCTTTAATGTTTATGAACATTTTGATTAGGGAAATTTATTTAAAATCAATTCATAGCCAAAAATTGAATTATTCAAAAGACAAGAAAGAAAATATCAGCGTTCAGAAACACAAACTAAACATTTTTATGTCTTCAGAATATTTAAGGTTCATATGATTTTAAAATGAATTTTACACCAATTTTTTAGGGCAAATATTTTTAATTTCGTAAATTTTAGTAATCTCTTGGAGTCCTTAATTTTTATGAACTCCAAAATATGTAAATGGGTATAAGTCAGGGTTTACAAACTCATGGCCCGTGAGACATATTATCGGCGGCCCTCTTGTATTTAATAATATTATATTAATGTCTGCTATTCAATCAAATACGTGCACAGTAATTAATAGAGTAATTTTAAAATATTTCAAACTATGTTTTTTTTTATCACATCAAATACCTACTCGATAGTGGGAATTTTTATTTACTCAATTTAATAAATACGGCTTTAAATATTTCACTAACCCACAAAAACATCAGGGAAAATATAGGTTTTTTAATAACTTATTTTAAATATATATTTAGTATAGACCTACACTGTTGGGCACGTAGAGTAGACCTCAGGCTCCTCCAGTCTAGTTTTCCACTTTCGGGGAAGGTTAAAGTTGTCATTCCAGCTGGATCTACAGGGGGTTGTTTTTCGTACGCAAATGCGACAACATTTCCTCTTAATTTTATCTTCCTTATCCCTTACCTATTAACATTATTAAAGTGTTCACTGTCATGATGGGTAGTAAGATGCGCTGCAAAAACAAAAACTATAGTATGTATTCAAACTAACATTTTTCTACAGGAGCAAAACACCCCCAGTTTATGAATTTGACCCTTCGACAAATTTGAGTTTGAGACCACTGATCTAAAGTGTTCATATATATATATATATAAAATATTTGCCTTATTAACAGTAGTAGGTGTGGGGAATGCCAGGCCTCCACCGTGGTTCGGATCCCACGTTAAACTGTAGGTCCTCCATTTCATTCTCACAATCACCCTACCATTACACATTAGAGTAAGTGCGTATAACCCGAACGGGTAGTAAGACGCGGTTCTAATAATAATAATAAATTAGTTTGTTTTATGTCACAGTTGTTAGACCAAAGAAAATTATTAGAACTCTTCTCAAAGAAAGTGTTTTTTTTTAAAGTGGTCACAAGGTGAAACTCCAAGACCATGAAACCAGTTTGTGCGGTTACCCGGTTTTATCACAAATATCGCAATGTAAGGAAACTTTTGTTCCTAGAGGGAAATACTATTACTTATCATGGAGGGTGTCCTAACTGCGGTGGTGTTTCCGTAGGGAAGGAAACGGAGGAAACAAGTTTCATAGCCTATTCAGAAATACACTCTTGAAATTTAGAAGAAAAAAAAAGTTACTCTGGATAATATAGATTTCATGAGACTGGACAAGTGATAACACATTTAATATCAAATTCCTTAAATTGAAAAAAAAATGACCTGGACATGGGAACTGAACCCTGAACCTTAGGCTTAGTACGCCAATGCCATAACCCAAGTATTCCTAAACGGGGTGTCGCAAGATTTTGAGAGGAACAAATATTAATAAGAGATATATAAAAAAGAATATACTGAAAATAAGGAAACGGAACCAAGTTTGGTGTTGGGTGTTTACCTGGTTCACACGTCTCTCGGCTCCCGGTGCGAGACTATAAGGCATTCACGAGCTAAGTTTACCTGGATGACAGCTCAAAATGGTGACTGACGAATCTAAACCATATGATTGAACATAACGGTAAACAAGTTTTTTACAATGATGCACCCACGCAGTTGATGAAAATACTTTATTCGGTTAAATATTTCAAAATACGATAAAATAATCATAAAATCATGTATTGTATGTAAAAGAAATGACAACAATTTTCTCCTTTCCAAGTAAATACGATGCCTGTATTAAAAGGTGATGTGTGCACTATATTACACAAAATCAGTAACATTCCAAAACGAAAAATAAGTACTTTTTATTATGTTTAAAATATTGTTTCGAGTTGGACAAAAAGAAATTATTAAAAAAAAAAATGAAATAGTATGAGAAAACTTAAGTTTACGTTATTTTAAATGTAATATATAACAGGTAATTAAATATGTTTACATTTATAACAAAACTGTGATCTTTTACAAGTGTTGGCAACCCAAAACCTAAACATATCATTTTCGAACTGTCATCCAGGTAAACTTAGCTCGTGAATGCCTTATAGCTCCCAGGCCTCCTCGCTTCACTCCCCCCCTTCGACCCTTCCTAGCTCCCAGGCCTCCTCGCCTCACTCCCACCCCTTCGACCCTTCCTAGCTCCCAGACCTCCTCGCCTCACTCCCACCCCTTCGACCCTTCCCTGCTCCCAGGCCTCCTCGCCTCACTCCCCCCCTTCGACCCTTCCCTGCTCCCAGGCCTCCTCGCCTCACTCCCCCCTTCGACCCTTCCCTGCTCCCAGGCCTCCTCGCCTCACTCCCCCCCTTCGACCCTTCCTAGCTCCCAAGCCTCCTCGCCTCACTCCCCCCCTTCGACCCTTCCTAGCTCCCAGCCACACAAACTAGGATACTTAGGGCCTCGGAACTGTATTTGTAGATAGTGAATCATCGCTTGACAATTGTTTTGCTCGCTACGCTGCCAGGTGGCCCGCCAGCTATATTGTTTTATTTTATCTAATTAAAATTAGTTAGGCCTGATCATTATTTTGTCATTGTGTTGTTTAATTGGTGTGTCTCATGATAACTATGGAAACAACTTCAGAACAAGGAAGGTGAACTGTTGTCCGATGTTAGTTTTAATTGGTGTGTCTCATGATAACTATGGAAACAACTTCAGAACAAGGAAGGTTTATTTTTTTAAAAGAAAGGACATATTTGGGCAGTTATTTATCATATGGATCTTCGTGGAACAATACGATGATAACCCTCGCCCTGTGTGTATAGTTTGTGTGCAAATAATCGGGGCAATCGGGGCCGTAGTACCCGGCATGCTGAAGCGACATCTTACTACCGACCACACTGGCAAGTTAGAGACGAGTTTGTCTGGTCTAATAAAGTGGCAGAAGATATCACCTTGTCAAATGGTTAAAAGCGTTACCATAGCTGACACCGCTCTTGAGGATTCTTTTAAAATTGGAGAACTGATAGAAAAAAAAAATGAAACCTCATACGAATGAAGGGGGAATAATTGTCCCTGCATGTAATATAATAGTTTTATTATTATTATTAGCACCGCGTCTTACTACCCGTTCGGGCTATACGCACTTACGCTAATGTGCAATGGTAGGGTGATTGTGAGATGAAATGGAGGACCTACAGTTTAACGTGGGATCCGAACCACGGTGGAGGTTCGGCATTCCCCACATTCACAAGATGTCTTGTCAGAGGTGAAGGAAGGGTTTGGTAATCAGATAAATCTGTACCGGGACCGAGGATTGAACCCTGGCCGCCAGCACAGACGTCTGACACCTTACCCCTAGACCGCCAGGTCGCCTAAGAAGACTTATTCTAAATGTACTTTACAAATAGTTGAGAATACTGAAATTACTGGCACTCCTTGGGTTTAGCAGGTTGGCCCAGCCCATGGTCATTCTTCACTCATATTTTAAGGCAGAGTCTGTGTTGGACGTGAGGAAATCAGCTACAATGTGTGATGAATTAAGATAACGAGCTATCAGATTGGTCGGCTTTTTGTCTGCCACTATTACAATGAATACGCAAATCATGATAGATTAGATAGCCAAGCTATTATCTTTATTAACTACACTTAGAATTGCATCTAAATAATATATTCTTGAAAAATGACACCTAGACATGGGAATCAAACCCAGGACCTTTTGATCACCCATGTGTATCTGACGCAGTTCCATCAAAGACTCTTGCCTTAAAATATGAGTGAATAAAGATCTGGGGCACTGGGGGGCATTGTTCAATTTAAATAATATATTTAGATGAGTTGTAACTGTAGTTATCAACAAATATAATAGCTTGGCTATTTATTTCATTTGACCTCTTGACACAAATCAATCTACTGATCTGTGGACATCCTAATACTACCGAGTAATTATTGGCCCTTTTCTTATCTTCGAGAAGTTTCTTAATCACAGTAAAATGATTAATGAGAAAAGTAGAAATATAACACTAAGCAACTATAAGAACAAAATCAATTGAGTTTTTAGTTACTTTTAAACTTTTTTTGTATATAAATAATATGTAAGAATCTTTGAGACAATAAGTAGCTTTATTTAGTAACTATTCCAAATTTGTTTTGTTTCTTAAGTAGGTTATTTTTAAGAATTTCATTCCTGTAGGACTCCTTGTTTTTTTAATACAAATATATGAGTAGGCCTATTTAAGTAATTTAAAATGTCAATTAGTAATTGTTTCTAATATACTACACTGCAACTAGACTTATGTTTAGTGCCTCTAATCATGGTCGGCTATTAAGTGACCTGTTTCTAAAACACTTCAAACCAACATGCTTTATAGGTAAATTATATAGTTAAAAAGTTAATTATATATTTAAATAAGTAATTCATTTAACAAATTAAATAGGGTTTTTATTATAGTTTCTTAAATTCCAATTCAGGAAAAAAAAAGTTTAAAATATTTGAACAGGGAAAAAGTAGTATTAGATTTTTTTCAAAAAAAAACTTTTCTTTTTATCAAAACAAATATAAACACATACATATTTTTTTTAGCAGTGGTACAGTCTTAAACTTGTACAAAGATGTTTATATTTTAATAATTATTAATCACATGTTGATAACAAACTACATGAAATACACATTTTAAAAACATAACATTGACACACACTGAATATAAACAATAACAAATTTATATGTTTAACTCACAGTAAAGCATTTTTAAAATGACACTTAGCAAATTTAAAATGGTATATGATTCAAACTAAGCATTCACTTTATGTAGGACTAGGCCCTATATTAAAAAAAATAAATGTTTTATGTATAATTTCACAGAAAATAAAATGTTTCCCCTATATGGATGGAAATTATCTGTAAATTAGACAAACTATAGTTCCAGTTTTCATAAAGTTTTTTATATAAACAATTAATGCATTATTATAATTGTGGTTTATAGGGCTGTTGACACCATGAGGTCGTCAAGGCCAAACAAATAATGAATATAATCAACAAATTGTAGTTAATTACTTGAGATTAAAATCCGAGAATTAAAAAATAAACCTAATATTAAAAGAAATATTTGACCACTACATTTGGTTTTATTGTGATATTGCATCTCTCTTTGAGTTTAAACTTTTTTATACAGTGATTTTTTTACATAGAAAACATTAACTATTTAATTGTAGAATGTACCAACTAAAAATGTTCTAGTTTCTAGAGTTCTTTATCCTCACTGTACAACTATTTTTTCAAGATATAAGATAATGTTATTCAAACTGAGTTCCCTGATTGTTTTATAGGATTTCAAAAAACACGAAAATGTCCTACTCAAGTTGTGTTATCTTGAAAAGTCTGTGTAGTTTTGAAACATTCTATATAAAATTCACAACTATTTTTTTTTTTAGATTCAAAATATCCATCTGGGCTCGGAGCAAATGTCAAGCTAACCTATTGTTAAAAGCGCTAAGAAAATATTATACCTACAACTCTGAAATCAAGCCTAATAAACACAGCCTTACAAATTCCTTCTCAATTGAATTAAAAATCTATTCGTCATATACTATAGAATTTCTCTTTATAAACCCTTTTTTTAAAATTATTATTTCTTACACACAATAAGATTATTTTTTTTATCATTAAAAAGTGTGTTTCCAACATGTCAGAACGGGGCTATCAACACTTCAAAGTTTTTTTATGTTTTGTCAGTAAGAAATCTTAGGGTGCTTTTAAAAAAAATTATATTGCATTCTTATACATAATATTTTTCCTCTCGCTTTCCTGACCCAATTTTCCTTCGTGTGAACAGGTGTTTAACCAAACCCACACAAATTCTCTTCCTCATAAAAATGTAGCTAGTTTTTAAGGAGAATGCTTGTAGTGTGTGTGTGTAGGTATGATTTGAAAATCATATAAATTCATCACATTTCAAAACTACTCAATATTTATAAATAATTGAATGTTCGAATCGCTACAAAAAAATCATTTTTAAAATCGGATTAAATAACAACAATATTAATTATAATAATAATTCTTGGTTCCACATTGTGTTAAGTTTCTATGAAAACTGAATGTTTATCATCGCTCAACTTTATAATATTATCCATTGCGACTAATTAAAATTCACGATCACTGACTATTGGCAACATAAGAACTTTGTTTACTGGATTAATTCTAATAACATTTGCAAATAGAATGTAACTTAATATTTTTTGTTGACGCTATACTAAGTGAGATCTAAAATAAGATTATTGTTGAATATAGGGCCTATCTACTTTAGTGGTTTTTTCACTGCTAATTAGAAAGAAAAAAAAACCTTTGAGCAAGTAAATAATTTTAAAAACTAATTTTGAAGCTCACATCAAGACTAAATCAAAGACAAATATCAAATTATGTTTTAATTGATAATAAGATACCACTGGTAGAAAAAACAGACCAAACTATCAGTAACATTGCCTGTTCATAATTTTTCAAAATATGAAACAAGCTAAAATTTTAAAAATTATTACACTCTCTCCTCCACAACAATACATTGTAATGCTAGTAATAAAATTATAATAAGATTTAAAAAATAAACATTTTACATAACAACTAATACATAAAGTAATATCGATATTTTGTTCAAAAAAAATATCTGTAACATAAATGATTACTTTACAACAATACTGTTTCACTAATGTCAACAATGCCCATTAATTAAATCCTCTCTATGCACATGCAACTATTGCTAGCCTACAGTCGTTCTCACTGTCTACAAAGATATCTTACAATGGCGACACTGGGTTTACAAACTGTCAGTGCTTAGCTGAAGTTGTACTTGTTGATTTATATGGGTGTGATCATACACTGGGGGAAATTAGACATGGAAATATGTCAACAAGGTATTTGGAATTATGACTGTTCTTGCTACTTCAAGCTTTAGCCATTATTAACTATCTTTCTGCAATGATTACATAGCTTTGGAGTACACATTATTGGAAAAGCAGTTATAAAACCCTTTAATTAAATGTGTTAGAAAAAGAAAAAAGAGGAAAATTACAGACGAGTTAAATATTTTATGAAAATTCCTCTTTAATGTGTCTTATCATTTTTGATAAAATTACTTTTGACCTGTAATCCAAACAATGGCTAAGAAAATCTGGTCTGCTCAGTTGAAAGAGATGTCGATATGGAAAGCCAGACGAGCATGCTTTAACAATATAGATAGTTATTCTAAGAAATGTTCCAAACCAATACATTCGGACAATTAAAATAACAATTTAATAAGCTTGAGTAACCATTTAAAAGTAAAAATATACAGATTGAAGATTGTTAGTCTTTAATTTATAATTTACATCAGCGATACAGGGTGTAATTTAAAACAAAGGAAGGGTTGTTTTATATTTAAAATGCTTAAATAATTTGTTTAATTAAAATATATTGGATTAAATAAAATAGCAGGCCTATATCAAAATCTCTTTTTTGTGAAAGAACCAAAGTGGCATTGAAACTGTTGATTTAAAAGGTATATATAATTATAATATCTTTAATTTTACAGCACCAATTTCCAAAATTCAGAAAACTACAGTTCACAATGACTATTTTGGGTACCTACATTAGTAATTTAAAATGGTTACATATCAGTTTAAAATGGTATATATTTTATTTTTTTCTAGCATAATAATACAATTTTGCTGAAACATTTCCAAGAATAGCTTCCAACTCTTTTAATGATGATATGTTTATTTTTTATCAACATGCCTTAAACCTCCCACGAATAAAATAAAATAAACCATGACTTGATAATTTCCTAATAAACAGACACACGTGTCAAAAGGTTTTAATAACATTGTCTAAAAACTTTTTTTTAATTAGAGTATGTAACGAGCTAATTTAAAAAAATGCTGATATAAAATATTAACATAATATGTTTTAAATAATAATTTTTTTTACATCTTTATCTACATAAGTTAGCATATATCTAATATACAAATACTAGAATGTTCTCATCTGTTCGGTATACCGTCAATGTTTTCGATATTATCGAAGAATTTGAAGGTTGCTTTGAGACCATATAGTGTCAAATTTGGTTTCTCTTTCCCTGGGAGCTACGAAACATGGCAATCTTTTATTGAAAACTTGAATAGGAAGCCTTATTTATAGTGTTTTTTTTAATATTCCTAAAAAAAACCACATAGCCAGACTATGGAAATACTTAATTTGGTTTTCTTTTGTTTTTATGTTACAACATTAAATACCATAATTATCTAGTGTGTATTTCCCCCTAAGCAAGTATCAAAATTGTGTTGTTTTTTTCCAATGAGGCATAATTTCAAATAGATTTCTTCAATATTAACCATGAATTTTTGTTGTTTTTATGTGATTATCTATTTTTCAGGTCATAAGCCAATAAACACGAAAATTAACAAGCATTTTTCTTGATATACACATAAATATTTCCTTTAGATATTGGTTGATAGTAGTCCATTTTTTTTTCACAAACTCGTATAGAATGTTCCACTTAATAACACGTATCTTGTCTATATTCTAGTCAAAGCACTCTTCATAGAATAATAAATAGCCTATACGACACAAACAACAGAACAATCAGATAATCTTCAAAACTAATTATTTCTCGTGTCTTTGTCGAAAAAAACGTTATGAATATTTAAGATATCAAATATACATTAAAGATTTGATATAATTAAATTATATAAAGCATATTCGATTATTATACAAATATACATTTCCTTACATCTGCCACATATGAGTCATATGTTAGTCTACTTTATTTGGTTAAGTTAAGTACGTGTTTTGCACCAGCCACAAAGTATATTAGACAATTACAATTTACTCTAATTCTGAATCATCTGACTTTGACAAGATGAAGTAAAGGACCTGAATGGATCAAATCCTTATCGAACTATAACGAGGATATGAAGGCAGCTTTAGTCAGTTTGTGTTATTTTTTATAAGTATGCCAGTAGTTAAACCTTCGAGTTTGAGCCGAGTTTCGACTCGATGATTTTACAAAACTCGAAAAGTTTGAGTATTCACAATTTTCTATATTTTTTTCTCGAAAATTCATAGTTTGATTAATTTTACTTAATCTTAAGATATAATTTCTTAACAAATTGATTTCTTCAATATTTAAAAAAAAATTAAAAATACATACAATTATATTTTAAAAATTTTTAATTTCAATTTATGTGACTACTTTTTTTTCACAAAAAAATATTAATTCTAAAAAAATTATATATTTGTACTTATATATGGTTTATGGATGGTTCTAACACAAAATCGGAGTGAAAAATATCCACTTGCATATCCTCAATTTTTTTTTGCACTGTGTCTTAATATCCATTACTAATTACACTAATGGTTTTAGGCGTGAGAAAGTTTAGAGTTATAGGAAGTGTACCTACATTTGACTATAGGGAGAGGGGAAAGACATTTTATAAAAATCCACCCTCATTGCACCCAACTGAGATTCGAACCTCGATCCCCCCCCACATCATCGGAAGTCTAGTCTACTGAAAGGTTGACGCATCAGACCATGTGGCCACCGAAGCGAGTTCACTCATGGGTTATTATCCTCACAAAAATTCACATGTAAAACCATTCAGGTTATAGTTAACAGTGAAAATAGTCATTTTAATGTGAAATCAAATATAATTAGGATATTTTAATCTAACTTGATGAATTACTGTACTTGAGTGGAAAACTTTGCTTATTTTTAATCTTTTAAATGATATCTCAGCAAAAGTATAAATTGAATTTCATAATTGGAATATTCTACTGAATACAATAATTATTGTGTTGTGCATATTTATGATCTAATCCTTGACATATGTAAACCTCCCAAAATAAACAAAAAATGGAGACAAAAAGGCCATATGATTTATTGAATAATATTAATATAATAGATGTGGAGGGATACATAAAATTCTGCGCGTTTGGTAACGGCCATGACTTTTAAATGTTTATAGTTCTGGTAGTAAGAATATGTCTGCAATCTGCTTGTTTTCCCGGTCGGTTCAAGCAGACAACTTGGTTCAGGAATCTTTAACCCGTGGCTTTTGAAAGAAAAAAAACTAAAATTATTTCAAGAGAAAAAATAAATACAGATTTATATTTTACATAATTTAATAAAAAATATTGGTGACCTGGCTGTCTAGGGGTAAGGTGTCACACTTCTGTGCTAGCGGCAGGGGTTCAATCCTCGGTCCCGGCACAGATTTATCTGATTACCAAAACTCTTCCTTCACCTCTGACAAGACATCTTGTGAATGTGGGGAATGCCAGGCCTCCACCGTGGTTCGGATCCCACGTTAAACTGTAGGCTCTCCATTTCATCTCACAATCACCCTAACACTACACATTAGCGTAAGTGCGTATAACCCGAACGGGTAGTAAGATGCGGTGCTAATAATAATTTAATAAAAATATTATGTTTTGTATAAATTTACCTCGAACCAGCAAATGACTACTCTTGTAGTCCAGGGAGAGAGTACTATTTCGGGAGTGTTCGCTTTCGCTTATCACAGCCGAGACACTCGGAATGTCAAAATAAAAACGATACATTAAGTGCTCGTGCACCTTAAAATGTTGAAGACCCCTGACTTTGATGGACTCCTGGTCTTATTACTGAATTCAGACACTCTTATTTACCACCCTACCTCACACATCGTGTCTAAAAGTAGAAGTAATGTTTTAACGTCTTTTCAAAACCATACATTTTTTTTTCGACTACATTGACAGATGTCTTGAAAAATTAAAATGTCTGCTGTTTTTAAAGGGATTCAAGAGATATTTTATAACCTCAAAGCTTCAGTGGAATTAACATTTGACAGAGTAGATTTGTTTCGCGGGCAACAAAAGAGTAGTCGCCCTTTTAAATATTGGGCTTAAACATTTTAAAAGTGGATCTCCAACTTTTGGTGGTTGTATAAATTGGGAGAGATTTGGAAAATAGAAACTCAAGAGTTTACCTAAAACCTAACGTTTTCCAAAAGACGGTGCTACTTTCTGATTGAAAGTTTCTCTAAATACTTGCCTGATAAAAGTTGCGGCCTTCATAACCTCGACCTTGACCTCGAACCGTCGTTTGAAACAACAGTTCATAGTTCACATCGTGACTGAGCGCGAACTAAACTTTGGCAAAACTCGTCAGAACCGTCCGTTGTTTTGTTCTGTGAGGAGGGTCATCGCGTCGTCCTATTTGTACTAAGAGGCGCTGGAGTACCAGTTGGCCGAGTTCTTCAGAGACTCTGGGTAGACGGTGCCAGTGGCGGTCACCGTCTTATTGGCAGGGTGGTACAGGTGGAAACCTCCCCCCGTGGCCGAGTGGTGATAGAACTGAGACTGGTCTAAGCTCGTCGACGCCGCGTACGCCGCAGCGTCTAGGGCGCCGGGATGCACCGCCGAGTACACCTGCGGCTTCAAGGGGAGGGGCTGCGCGGGCGTCTCGCCCCCCAGGTACTGGTGCCTCAGCACGTCGGAGTACACCGCCCCTTCGAACGCGGCCGTCGGATGGAGCTGTTGTTGGTGCTTGTCCCGAGGGCTGACGGAGGAGGGCGGCGTCATGGCGGAGTGGTAGTCCACCCCCACTCCTGAATAGCCGCCTCCGCCCCCTGACGTCGAGTATGACGACACCAGACTGTTGAAAGCGTCCGCCGTGTTGTTGCTCGCTTTCAAAAACTGGTGCTCGCCATATGTGGACGACCCCTCGCTACCGGGCGGGGTGGGTAAGGGCCCCACTTGATCCCAGGTGCCCCTGGGGCCCACGTGCACGTTGGCCCGGATGACGCTCTCCCTGTTGGCGTAGAGCTGTCGCAGGAGGGCGGACGCGGGCAGGGGTGCCGAGTTGTTCTGGTGAGGGTTGAGGTGACTGAGATGGTGGTGGGCGCCGATCCACTGGATGGTGCTCCTCTGCTGCTGCTGTTTCAACAGCGCATCTGTGCTGAAATCTGTCGGCTGGTGAGGGGGCGTCTTGCAGGGCAGGTGTTTGGACATGGCGTGCTCTAGGTCCTTGACGGACGTGCCCCCCTGGGGGAGCAGAACGACCCCCTCGCCGTCCTCGTGGGGGGCTGTGATGTTGTTGGGCTTAGGGCTGAGGGCCCCCAGAGGAACTGTCGTGGAGGAGTGGGAGGACGAGCTGGCCGGACTCAGCGCCACGCCGCGGTGCGTGACCTTGACACGGGACCTCGACGCGTCGTGGTGATCCTCCTCCTCGTCGTCGTCCTCCTCGGAGCTGCAGCTGCTCTCTTCCTCAGGGAGCTTCCTCTTGAGGCCGCGACGTAGCGCCACTGTCGCGTCCTTGTCTGACGACGGCACCTTCTTGAGCCCGCGTAGACCAAGCTGCAACAGTCGTACAACCATCCTGATTGGACTGCCCCCTGTGTTGTAGCTTCATACGACCGACTTTACAATGAGAGCTCGTCGAGTACTTTCAAAATACAGTCAACTATCGATTCTACGACCTTTCACGGTTCCCTGGAAAAGGGTCGTTATTTCGAAGGGGTCGTTATTGGAATTTTAACAGATTTTGTTCCATCCCTGACCTTCATATGAAAAAATTGTAATTTTTAGACAATACGTGAAAAAGTAAATAAAATAAAACCTACCTATTTCTTGAAGAAGGTACTCCTTTCACTCATTTCATCAAAATCATAAGTTCGTATCAAATAAAAAAAAATAGCGTGGGTCATCAAAAATCGTTCACAAACTCCAACCAAAAACGTAACCAAATCAAAATAACAATGTTAAACAATAGCATGGGTCGTCAAAAATTGTTCACAAAATCAAACAAAAAAAAATAGTAACCAAATCGATAATCGAAATAACAATGGCAAAAGCAAGCCTGGCGCGTGATGTAGCGGCAGTCGCGTCAGGGGAAACATTTTCTTGCTTGTGGGAGGGGGTGGACAGAGTCAAGTGATATTGGCTGGCATTGATGGGGTGGTGTCTTTTTTTATACCTGACCCACCCTTAGTAATACAGCGCTCACAAAGATAATTGCAACGCAGCGACCTAAATAAATGCAACAAACACATTTTACAGCCGATTTCCTTAAAAATTTCAACCTTTTTTCCCACATTTTTCACGGTTCCCAAAAAAAGGATCTTTACTTCGAGAGGGACGCTACTTCGAGAGAGACGCTATTCCCGGGGTCGTAAAATCGAGAGTTGACTGTATATTCTTTGGAAAACATAGCTATCCTCTATTTGGCTACATGTATGTGTTAAATGTAGTCATGCCTACCTTTGTATTGACGTCAGTTAAAATAGAAATATACAATAAACTATATTAATTACTGGGCTGAGAGTAGTCCTCTTATAATAAACTTAACAATATCTTATTTACTATGTGACTAACATTACGTCATAATTACGTCACGTAAAGCTGATCGTGATACTAGAGCATGAAAGTTGAGTTACGTACCCGTTCTTGGCTACACAAAATGTTATCTATTCTTACCGTATAGGCTGCGCGATACGAATTATGATATAAAATATAATTATTAAATTATTAAAAGCAACGACATTTGGAAAAATTATTTCCTAATATTGACTTAAATAATTTTTTGTTTCTCTAAACTAATGACGACACAAATAAATGTCGAAAGAGAAATACAAATTTGTGGATCAAAATTTAACTATTTTATAAACAGTAAAAACTTATAAAATTCATTAAGTTCTTTATAAATTGTTAAGACCGAAATCTAATGAACATTTTTTTTTTGGTAATAATTTCAGCTATCAATTTCATTTTTATTTAAATGGTATGTATCGCAGTATTGAAGCGAGAGTAGTCACCTGGTCAGCGTGCAGCTGCGTGACCTGGTCCAGATGTCTGCCTCCATGCTGGTCTCCAGGGCCTTCTGAAGACCCGTCCTCAAGGTCTGGAGGAGACCTGTGGGGGTCCTGGGGCTGATTCCCCGGGCCTCGGCCTTGAAACAAAACACAGGCTCACAAAGTGGACTTGATCTACGACAGGACCAAAACACCTGTGATCGCTCGCTCTCTTTGGACAAGAAATAGAGGAATAGCGATAGAAATGGAAGATAATACCGAGAAAAGGGAGAGGTGGATATAGTTTATGAATCTAAAGAAAGGACATTTTTATGAATCAAACCATCAAGGTTCAGATGAAAGCGTTAAATTAGCCCTCTATATCCAAGGAACGACGCCTAATGCAAAACCCACACCATTAAAAGCTATCCTAAGCCTTCTTAAATCATACCCACTATACTTATTTTATAGAATCAAACAATCAAATAAAGCTGTAACTAACTAATGCACGGATTAAATTAAAATCGTCTATTTTCAAAATGTTCTTGCATAGAGATTAGATACCATGACCTTGGTTTAATATATTACTTAAACTTCCCTAATCATCTCTTTTGCCCTTTCTTTTTCCAAATACAGTACCAATGCACACAATAAGAATTAAATTAATGTGAATATGTGATGGATTATTCTAATAATAAAGGGCGTAGAATGGCTAATATTTCTAGGGGAATCGGTCCCGGCAAAGATTTATCTGATTACCAAACCCTTCCTTCACCTCTGACAAGACACCTTGTGAATGTGGGGAATGCCAGGCCTCCACCGTGGTTCGGATCCCACGTTAAACTGTAGGTCCTCAATTTCATCTCACAATCACCCTACCATTACACATTAGCGTAAGTGCATACAACCCGAACGGGTAGTAAGACGCGGTGCTAATAATAATAATAATATTTCTAGGGGAGGTCCGCTATACAATTTTACTATACGTTTAGTTGATACAAGATTGTATACATACTTTCCCACCAACTAGAAGGGATCGATCACCTTTCTATGCCATTGCTAATAATGCTAAAAACGATGTATGAAACTAGAAAGGTTTGAAAATATAAATTCACGCCGAGAAAGGATTGGTAGAAGTTGCGCATCTCTGATCCATTATTACGATGAAGTGTCAACTACCGCCGATAGATGTTGTCTGCTTTCCCAAGCGAGTTGTTACTAGTGCTATCTATGAGGCAGTGAGTCAACTAAACCTCACAACGCGCCTCTCGCTCTGCAGCCTAAGAAAGACCGTAACATACTTACTTCCCCTGTCGGCATCCGGTGACCCGTTCTCCGGGTCATTGCCTCCAGTCTCCTCCCTTTTGACGGGATGCACCGAGTCTTCCAGTTGACAGCAGTCCATGATGAGATTCTCGAACTCGCGACCCCTGCAACAACACAATCTGGTCGGCCACTTTCCTCAGGGTGGTATTATACTGTGGTGGCCTCCCGGGGTGACAAACAGAGCACCAACCTAACCTAATCTAACCTAACCTAGCTTGGGAATGTTATAAAAATAATTACTTAACCTCACAACTCCACACCTAACGTAGCCTGGGCGTAATAATGGAGTTGCTAAGCATAAATCTCACTCACTTTTTGATACTGACATGAAATTTGACACAGTGGTATTTTTTATGGTGAATAAAATGGGATATAGTGCCACTCTTAAAATGTTATTTCACATTCTATATTTTGAAAACAACGGTCCCCTAAAACAGTATTTTGCAATTATTTCTTAAACCGTTGAAAGAAGAGAACATTGTCTACAGAACATGTTTTAATAACGTTCTTTGTAATCCTAACTATTTTCATACAATCTAGCAGCGAAACAAACTGTATAACCATTCATGAAGCTTCCCCTTCAGATTATTCTCATGTCACACCCGGCTTGCTGTTGCTGGCTTTACATAAGGCGTGGTGAATTTTTGGGGAGGGGGGCAAGAGGGGGTAGTGGACATGTTAGAACCCGTAAGTTTTTGACATGGTGTTAATATTTTCTATTAAACCCAAGGAATTAAGAACATTGTTATTTCATACAATAGTGATGGAACTTTATTTGTGTGAGGGGTAGGGGATTACAAGAACAAAAAAAAAGTATTTTCTGGACTATCTACCCTCCCCCTCACCCGGTCAAGGTTAGAAAATTGGACGCCCCTAGAAGTTATTTGAAGTGAATCTTGTTTAGATTACTTTGAAATTGGGATACTTGTAGAGAATATTTAATGTAGTTCTCCTTTGGAAAAATTTTGAAAATTGGATACTCACCAGTTTTAAAAATAATAATAAATAACATTCCCTAACATCTATTTGAATTGGTGCTCACCCAAATTAAAAAAATAATAATTGGAATGCCCTAGAAGATATTTAGAATGTTCTTCACCTACTTTTTCTTTTTCGAAATTTAAATGCCTCTTGGAGCTATTTAAAGTGGTCTTTTTACCAACAGATTTTTTAAAATTGGATGCCTTTAGAAGCTATTTTTCTTACTACTACTACTACTACTACTACTACTACTACTATTACTACTACTAGTAGTAGTAGTAGTAGTTATTTGGACAATAGACCTCACTCCCTCCATATTATTATCTTTACTACAGTCGCTAAGATTTCTCCTTGGATTTCAAGTTGTAATTTTTCTCCTTGGATTTAAAGTTGTAATTTCTCCTTGGATTTCAAGTTGTAATTTCTTCTTGGGTTTCAAGTTGTAATTTTCTCCTTGGATTCCAAGTTGTAATTTCTTCTTGGGTTTCAAGTCGTAATATTTCTCCTTGGATTTCAAGTTGTAATTTCTTCATGGATTTCAAGTTGTAATTTCTCCTTGGATTTCAAGTTGTAATTTCTTCATGGATTTCAAGTTGTAATTTCTCCTTGGATTTCAAGTTGTAATTTCTCCTTGGATTCCAAGTTGTAATATTTCTCCTTGGATTTCAAGTTGTAATTTCTTCATGGATTTAAAGTTGTAATTTCTCCTTGGATTTCAAGTTGTAATTTCTTCTTGGGTTTCAAGTTGTAATATTTCTCCTTGGTTTCCAAGCTGTAATATTTCTCCTTGGGTTTGAAGAAGACGTTCAAGTTTGACCGAAAACAAATGAATACTATATTAAATATATTATATTAGAGAATAGCCACCGTCCACGTTGTTTAAGGCGTTCGTCTCGCAATAAATGTCAACATTTACAAATATGGTACTCTAGGTAGCCTTCTCAATTGATTGTTTATAATTTAAAATTCAAATCAATTAAAATGAACTATTAAACAAAAATCCTTTCCATGTTGAAACGTTTCGTCACATTAAAAAACTATATGTAATAGGTCTACAAACAAAAGGTCTTTGACAAATTTAATTATTATTTAGCAGTTATCTAGGAACAAACATCAAACACATAGATAGACTGTAAAATGGTCAAGTTTAAAAAAAAGCCTTGATAAGCTCGGTCAATTAAACAAACGGGGTAGAAATCATTAGGGTAAAACTTAGAGGAAATGTGCACGCGTTTGCATGTAAATACAATGGAAAAACTAATAAGTAAAACATCCTTTAAAAAAAACAGAGCCGGGATTTGAGTCTCAACTTCAAAGTCACAGGAAAAACCAGGATATATTACGAGCTTGACGTCTAGTCCGCTCACCCACCAATGCGGATAATACAGGGTGGCCCACGGAAAAGTAGCCCACCTCCTTTATCCAGCAGGCGCCTCACTCTGAATAGGAGGAGATCAATCAATGAGTCAATAAAGCTTTAGACAAGCATTTCACTTGCTCATTCTTCATGTCACGACATGGGTGGAGGGGGACTGACCTCTTCCAATTCAGAGTGAGGCACCTGCTGGATATAGGAGGCGGGCTACCTTCCCGTGGGCCACCCTGCATAATGTTCCTGTCGTATAGAGAGTACTCACGTGATAACATAGTTGACACAGATAATGTTCTGTTCCTCAGCGTTTTTGGAATTGCAGACGACGGTGGCGCAGGTCTGCATCCAGGTGTATCCACCGTTCTTGTTCATCTATCCTGTAGTACTGGGTCATCACCTGACCCTTGTTGATCACTGGGAACAATCGACAAACGGAGACTTGAACGATGGAACCTACAAGTCTAGAGGTACCCTCGTAGCTTCGACGCCAAATATGGACCTAGGAAACCTACAAGCCTAGAGGTACCCTCGTAGCTTCGACGCCAAATATGGACCTAGGAAACCTACAAGTCTAGAGGTACCCTCGTAGCCCCCCTATCCTGTAGTACTGGGTCATCACCTGACCCTTGTTGATCACTGGGAACAATCGACAAACGGAGACTTGAACGATGGAACCTACAAGCCTAGAGGTACCCTCGTAGCTTCGACGCCAAATATGGACCTAGGAAACCTACAAGCCTAGAAGTACCCTCGCAGGCTCGACGCCAAATATGGGACGTCAATAAACCGACATTGGCGATTAAACCGACTGCTTTGGCGACACAAAAACCACCAGACTGAACGACAGAGGTAACAGAAAACACACATTCATTATCAACGAAGGTTGCACGAAATAAAACAATGGCTGAGAGGGAATTAACAGTCAATCACTTTATAGATAAATTATTTCTAAAAACAGCTCAAGAACTTAAAAACGCTCGATTTGCATGCGTATGTTTACTTTTGATCGTTCTGAAAGTCACCAAAATGCTGGTTACCAATTTTGAAGTTCTAGTACTGTTGACAAACTTCGAGGGTATCAAAGCACTGGGTATCAACTTGATCCTTTGAGGGTATATCTAAGGACTTTCTACCCTATTCAAGAGTGAAAGAAGAGCTTATGAAGAAGGAGGGTCCAAATGTTGGATAACTTGAAGGAGAGAAGAAAATTCTGGGATATGAAGAAGGAGGCAGAAGACAGGGCTCATTGGTGGTCTAAGTTCACTGACAAAAGAAATGGACCTGTCTTAAGACAGAACACCTAATGATAATAATAAGTCTAGTTAGTGTTCTAGTCTTCTAACATGACTATACCTCCACTACCCCCAATATGGCTACCCATTAAGGCTATTCGTATATGCATTAGTTATGATCATGTAATAGAAATGAGTAGAGTATAATTTAGAGTAAATGTACTCACATTTGTGTGGAGGACAAAAGGGAAACTTTTTTAGGGATCAACCATTAGCCACTTTTTTCCTCATCTTTTCTCACCCCCACCCCCAAATCACATGTAACACCGTGTAGACATTAGAGCTCCCCCTCTCAACAGCGTTACATGGTTTATGGATGAGGATGACTCCTTAGTGCACCAGACCAGGGCTCGAACCCCCGACCTACTCGTCACCGGCGAACCAGACATTCAGGCCGCACGAGTCTTGTACTCGAGACTACATCTAGGACGTCCCAGGTGGGGATAACCCCCCTAAGCAACTCACAGTCTAGATGGGACTTGCGCAGTTTGTTGGCGTCCTCGCCGTGGCACAGGGTGTACAGGTTTCTACCCGTCAGCTCATCCGCCGTGTAGTCCAGTAGGTCCGATACTCTGATGACACACAATTTCAGATACACTTACGATCAATTTATTACATCAATACTGGAAAGTTTGTGGAACTCAATCTGGAGTTTTAGATACATTTATTAAACATAGGTTGCGTATAACCCGAATGGGTAGTAATACGCGGTACTAATAATTATAATTATTACTAAACATACACTTTGAACTACAAACTAAAATAGTTAAAGACATCCTAATAGTTTAGGGTGATTTTGCCCCGAATAAAATATAAATTTGATATGATTGCGTCAACATAGGTTTAATCCAAATTTGACCTTTCTTTCAATTTTTATAGCCTATTACCACACACATTCACGTAAATAAGTAGGAAGGTAAGAAATAAATTGTTGTAAAGGATGTACTTTGTACCCACTGTCAGATATGTAGCAGAAACATGGACAATGAATGTAAAAGAGACCAAGAAAGTGGAGGAGAATGTTAGCTGTCACGAGGAGAAACAAGATTGGGAATGAAGTTATCTGGGAAAGAGTAGGAGTACAGGGAGTACATGAGGTAGTAGAGGAAGCAAGACTGAGATGGTATGGACATGTAATGAGGTTGTTGGAGTACATGAGATAGTGGAGGAAGCAAGACTGAGATGGTATGGACATGTAATGAGGATGTTGGAGTACATGAGATAGTAGAGGAAGCAAGACTGAGATGGTATGGACATGTAATGAGGATGTTGGAGTACATGAGATAGTAGAGGAAGCAAGACTGAGATGGTATGGACATGTAATGAGGATGTTGGAGTACATGAGATAGTAGAGGAAGCAAGACTGAGATGGTATGGACATGTAATGAGGATGTTGGAGTACATGAGATAGTAGAGGAAGCAAGACTGAGATGGTATGGACATGTAATGAGGATGTTGGAGTACATGAGATAGTAGAGGAAGCAAGACTGAGATGGTATGGACATGTAATGAGGATGTTGGAGTACATGAGATAGTAGAGGAAGCAAGACTGAGATGGTATGGACATGTAATGAGGATGTTGGAGTACATGAGATAGTAGAGGAAGCAAGACTGAGATGGTATGGACATGTAATGAGGATGTTGGAGTACATGAGATAGTAGAGGAAGCAAGACTGAGATGGTATGGACATGTAATGAGGATGTTGGAGTACATGAGATAGTAGAGGAAGCAAGACTGAGATGGTATGGACATGTAATGAGGATGTTGGAGTACATGAGATAGTAGAGGAAGCAAGACTGAGATGGTATGGACATGTAATGAGGATGGAAAAAGAGAGGATGCCGAAGAAAATATTGGAAATGAAGTATTTGGGGAAAAAGACCGCAAGGGAGGCCAAGAAAGAGATGGGAGGAGCAGATGGCAGAAAGTGTTCAAGTAGGAGGAGAAGAATGGAAGCAATGGAAGGAGGAAGAATGGTGGAAGAAGAGAGAAAGATGGAGGAATTTTACTACACTGACCCGGCCACAGGCTGGAAAAAGCTTATGATGATTCACATAAAAATACGTGATCATTATTTTTCTCATATTACAGGAAACAATGAGCTTATATGTTACTTTTGTGGCATCACGAATGTAACATAATACCGAGTAACATTGTACCTATATCTTTGTATCTTACCACCCTTCAGTTCACACACACACACACACACACACATATATATATATACTAATGGGGAAAGAATGACAAAGATGAAAGAAAGTGTACACGAATGTGTGTAAAGGGATAGAGTAATTGTCTTACAAGATGATAGTTATGGATCTTAGTGAATAAATCAACTTAAGACACCCTTATTTTTTATTTATATACGTTTGAACCTCTCACGAATTACTCTTAAAGGTTTTACAGATAAATATCCATGTCTATCCTGACATTAATTTGCATTATTGACTCGGGCATATAAATGTTGAGTAAACCAGTCACTAACAGGGCAAGTGTCGAGTAAACCAGTCACTAACAGGACAAGTGTAGACTCAGACCTCTATTACCTTGACAGTTATTGACATACCTGGGCTCGCAGTGCGCGATGCTGAAGTCGAAGTTGATACGTGTGACAAACATGTCAGACTCGAGTCTAATCTCGTGAACACTGGGTGGGGGTAACGCCATGGCTATAGCTACCATGCCTAGTAGAGGAGGAGACGACTTCCGGGAGTGAGAGAAGGTGTACTGTGGCCTTAGTCGACACAGCACTAGAACCACCTGCAACATATATCCAGGACAACGTGGCATCAACTAGAACCCCCTGCAACACATATCCAGGACAACGTGGCATTAACTAGAACCACCTGCAACACATATCCAGGATAGCGTGGCATTAACTAGAACCACCTGCAACACAAGCATATATCCAGGACAACGTGACATTAACTAGAACCACCTGCAACATATATCCAGGACAACGTGGCATTAACTAGAACCACCTGCAACACAGGAACATATCCAGGACAACGTGACATTAACTAGAACCACATGCAACACAAGCACACATCCCGGACAACGTGGCATTAACTAGAACCACCTGCAACACAGGAACATATCCAGGACAACGTGGCATTAACTAGAACCACCTGCAGAACATATCCAGGACAACGTGGCATTAACTAGAACCACCTGCAACACAGGAACATTACCAGGACAACGTGGCATTAACTAGAACCACCTGCAACACAAGAACATATCCAGGACAACGTGACATTAACTAGAACCACCTGCAACACAAGCACATATCCAGGACAACGTGGCATTAACTAGAACCACCTGAAACACATATCCAGGACAACGTGGCGTTAACTAGAACCACCTGCAACACAATCACATATCCAGGACAACGTGGCATCAACTAGGACCACCTGCATCACAATCACATATCCAGGACAACGTGGCATTAACTAGAACCACCTGCAACATGTATCCAGGATAACGTGGCATTAACTAGAACCACCTGCAACATATATCCAGGACAACGTAGCATCAACTAGAACCACCTGCAACACATTCACATATCCAGGATAACGTGGCATTAACTAGAACCACCTGCAACCTATATCCAGGACAACGTGGCATTAACTAGAACCACCTGCAACACAATCACATATCCAGGACAACGTGGCATTAACTAGAACCACCTGCAACACAATCCCCTATTCAGGATAACGTGGCATTAACTAGAACCACCTGCAACACAATCACATATCCAGGATAACATGACATTAACTAGAACCACCTGCAACATATATCCAGGACAACGTGGCATCAACTAGAACCACCTGCAACATATCCAGGACAACGTGGCATTAACTAGAACCACCTGCATCACAATCACACATCCAGGATAACGTGGCATTAACTAGAACCACCTGCAACACAATCACATATCCAGGATAACGTGGCATTAACTAGAACCACCTGCAACACAATCACATATCCAGGATAACGTGGCATTAACTAGAACCACCTGCAACACAATCACATATCCAGGATAACATGGCATTAACTAGAACCACCTGCAACACATATCCAGAAGTTGACATTAAAGATTATGGAATATTAATCCAGAAAGTTCTAATGGTAGATTGTATTAAGGCATCACAATTCACAGCCCTAAGCGTGAGAGAGCTTTTAGAACATAAAACATGAAAGGGTTTTTAGATCTTTAACGTTCCAATATTCCAAAAGTAAAATGAATTAAGTTTTATTGTGTTATCTTTATTAAAAAGAAAACCTTTCCCTAGTACTAAGTAGAGAATGAAAGATTTTAAAATTAATCAAGATTTTTTCGGATTAACTTTAAAGAGACTTGCCACATTTATGAATGTTAAGGTGAAACTGGTTTTAGACCAAATTAATAATGTTAAGTACAGTAGCCCCATGGCTTCTTTGGTGCTGAATGACAGCTCACACCTAACTTCTTACAGTCGACGTTTAGGTATATACCTAAATTTTGACTGTCAGAAGTGACAGCTGCTAAACACATGTAGATCATATGGTTAGGCGTAGGAATACATAATCTGGTTTGGTAACTTTCAAAGCTTTTAGCTGTCAGCTGTGAACTGTCAGTCAGCACCAAAGAAGCCATGGGGCTACTGTAACATTATTTTAATATTTGCCATAACTTTGGATGGAATGAAATATAGGTAACATTATTAGAACTGTAACTAGTCTTTATTCTAATGATTTTCTCTCGTGTTGATTTAGGTTGGAGTGACTTGGCTAATCATGTCGTTCAAGTGTTTTCTCTCGTGTTGATTTAGGTTGGAGTGACCTGGCTAATGTCAGTCAAGTGGTTTGGGCCACATACATCTGATGCATCCCTCACTCACCCTGTAACCTGAGGATTTGAAGTGGCACCCTCTCTTGGTGAGCGTGGACTTCATGCGGATACAGAAGGCCCTGTCAAGGCCCTTGTAAGCGTTACTTGAGGACAACGCCATCACCGTGGCCACTGCAACATTACAACATTAACATTACACACATTATTACAAACCTTGATCATTACGACGCTAGTGTTTCACAACGGATCAAAAGATTCTCCGAACATATAGGGGGTTCGGCCAGACTTACAAGCGAGTGAGTGATTAGCAAATAGCTCTCGATAGTTGTTGACGAGGAGGAAAAGGTTCGAATCTTGGCTCAGTGAACTGAGGGTGGTTTTTCACAAGTGATTTATTGTTGTGGTTTTCCCATCGTCTCTCCCCGCTAATGGTGATTCTTTTTTTATAAAGGACTACTTTGATTATAATATTGAAGTATTTTAACATATCAGTTTTACATATATATGTATGGTTTATGATCTTACCAATTAAATTAGGCCGTTAGTAGCAAGTGTGCTAAACCTATCGATAGTAATAAAATGTCAAAATGAGAAGTTTTCCGGCTCTAAATGAACCAACATACCATAATATTACCCAGCGCCTGTAAACTAGACTGTACCGGCTCAAGCGCTCGCTCCAGTCTGGCCACCTCTCATTACAACCAATGCGTTCTATGTTATATTTTAGGGGCTCCAGTCTGGCCGTTCCTTAACGTTTAGAGATTTCTTGAACACGGTAAAAAGATTCCCTCCTTACTCTTCTACTTTGCTAAATTAGATCTAATATACTATTGGTTAAGTTCCCAGCTAACATAACATACAATCTTTATATTATTTATATTGAAAAATGAAACCTGAACACGGGAATCGAACCCAGAACCTTTGGCAGCACGCCAATGCTCTACCACTGAGCTGTCGAGGGATCGCCCCCTGTCCAGAGTAATTCTTCACTTACATTTTTTGGTTGAGTCTGTAATGGACGCACTGAAAGCCAAAGGTCCCGGGTTCGATTCCCATGTCTAGGTGTGATTTTTCAATTTAAAGAATATGATAGCTAGGTGAGGTTATAACCGTAATTAACAAGTATAAGGGCTTGGTCATTTAATCCATCACATCATCTTTAGTCAATTCACGAAAAGGACCAAGATAATGTTTGAATATAGGATTAATATCGAGTTGGATAAGGATTGGGTTGATTTATGCTCTAGGATATTTGTAGGCTTTCATCTCAAATTGAATATATGAGCTCTGATAGACTTGATTTTCATTCCAAGTTGAATATGTGAGCTCTGATAGACTTGATTTTCATTTCAAGTTGAATATATGAGCTCTGATAAACTTGATGTTCATTCCAAGTTGAATATATGAGCTCTGATAGACTTGATTTTCATTTCAAGTTGAAAATGTGAGCTCTGATAAACTTGATTTTCATTCCAAGTTGAATATATGAGCTCTGATAAACTTAATTTTCATTTCAAGTTGAATATATGAGCTCTGATAGACTTAATTTTCATTTCAAGTTGAATATATGAGCTCTGATAAACTTGATTTTCATTCCAAGTTGAAAATGTGAGCTCTGATAGACTTGATTTTCATTTCAAGTTGAATATATGAGCTCTGATGGACTTGATTTTCATTCCAAGTTGATTGATGCAACGGTTAAATGTGTATTTGCTATTCAGTTTTATTGCCTCAATTATATAGTTATACCCATATATAAAAAAGGTTCCAGAACCAGTATTTGTAGCTGTAGGTCTATTTATTTACTAAATACTTTCTTTAAGGTTTATGAGAAAATATTACATGGACATATCCTTCGCTATTTTAAAAAGTAAATTATCTGGAAACCAAAATGGTTTGGTTGACAATGAATCTACTGTAATTAACTCAATAGAATTTCTGGGTCATGTTGTTCCTCAAGTTTCTATTCAAGGTCAGGTTAATGCTATCTATTTTAACAAAAGTAGAGAATTTTGCTATATGGTAGCAGCATTCTCATAAAACTGAGTAATTTTGGCTTTTCGATTTCTTATGTAAATTGGTTTAGCAGCTATTTGCACAATATGTCTTTCAATCAAAATATTATTATTATTAGCACCACGTCTTACTACCCGTTCGGGTTATACGCACTTACACTAATGTATAATGGTAGGGTGATTGTGAGATGAAATGGAGGACCTACAGTTTAACGTGGAATCCGAACCACGGTGGAGGTCTGGCATTCCCCACATTCACAAGATGTCTTGTCAGAGGTGAAGGAAGGGTTTGGTGATCAGATAAATCTGTGCCGGGACCGAGGATTGAACCCCGGCCTCCAGCATAGAAGTCTGACACCTTACCCCCTAGACCGCCAGGTCACCCAATACGCTAGTGGAACTCCATCATCTCAACTGACTTTCTCCGATTGGAAAGTGTCCAACGAAAATTTCTCGCTGCTGGTACATTATTTTTAAACGCTTTGACAATGATCGTGATAAAATTTGAAACCTCTCGAGGCTTCAAACTTTCTTCCCACGAAGACTTTATTGGGGTGCCCTTTAAAAATATATGTATTTGATAGTACAATTTCTCGTCAATTTACCCTTGAAAATGTGGCCATTCTTATTCCCTCTCGTGATTCTCGAAATCCTCAAATATTTTCTATCAGTAGCTCTGGGCCGTTATTTAAGCATCGCTCACAAAAGGAAAACCAAAATTAGAGAGTTATAATGGATCACCCTTATCAGTTTGTTTGTTACGAACTCTTGGCTAAATTATTATTTACATACGAACCATCGGTTTTATTCTTTCTCTATTTATCATGTTCAATTGTTAATTTGTTTCGCCCTCGAACAACGACATGATTTAATTATTCTTTCCCAAGCAGGATGTTATTCTGTATTTATTCAGCGCTAGTATGACGGAGGTCTAGATTGAAAATAAAACAATGCTTGGAAAAATAATAACAAGATTTGTTACTGTATCTTTTATATACATTACTCGCTTTGCTCGTTGGGGCCTCCGCCCCCTCGAACCCCCAACGAGGATGTAAACTGATGTAATTCCAGAGCAGTTTCTTGATAGGTCTTACCGTTTAGCCCCAAGAGACCTCCAAAGAAATGGTCCGCGCCGACTTTAAAGTTGCTCCGACATTGTAAATTTTTTTCGGGGGTTAAAAATTAATTTTCTTTACATTCTGGAATGTTCCCGTCGGTTACAGCCTAGAAGTTTTAAGTTTTCCAAATTTCAAGTTTCTATCTCATCTGGAAGTGGGTGAACATTAATGTCGGCCAGTGAGTCAGTCACGTGGCTTTATAGTATACTGGGTGACCTGGCGGTCTAGGGGTAAGGTGTCAGGCTTCTATGCTGGCGGCCGGGGTTCAATCCTCGGTCCCGACACAGATTTATCTGATTACCAAACCCTTCCTTCACCTCTGACAAGACATCTTGTGAATGTGGGGAATGCCAGGCCTCCACCGTGGTTCGGATTCCACGTTAAACTGTAGGTCCTCCATTTCATCTTACAATCACCCTACCATTACACATTAGCGTAAGTGCGTATAACCCGAACGGGTAGTAAGACGCGGTGATAATAATAATAATATAGTATAGTGAAGTGAAGTGTTGATACTGATACATATATATGTATATATGCAAGTACTAATAATTCCATAACTATTGCGCAAGTGAGTGACTAAAAGGAAGCTTGAAAGTTCTATCAAGTTTGTATTTCTGCATTTTGCAACAGTCGAAACAAACCAGAATGATTTAGACACACGCAACAGAAACAGTGAGAACGTTCTATCGAGAATTTAGTGACTAAATTTGTGTGAATGTTGGCCAACGTGCGTGTTCGTCTCTGTGACGGTACATTCCTGAACACGCCCCGACCCCTACGCCCACGGAATAAACAATTGCCAATCAAACCGGCGCGCAACACAGTAACAATACAATACAATACGCTACTAAACCAAACAGAGGCACGGCCCGTGAATATCAAAGTGTGGAAACCGCACCTCTCGGCGTGCGGGAAGGGGTTTGACAACATGGACACAAGATGGCGTCTTTATGTCCTCTTCCAGCTTCCTGCCATCTTTAGAGACGCACAACGCCTGGTTTATGGACTGTAAGATGGCGAGCAAACCAGATAGATGATGAGAATGGCTTCGCTCCTGTTTCAGAGGCAATTTCATCATCGTACCTTGGAGGTATAAAGGTAACCTTCGCCTAGACGACATCGGATGGTACGCACGCATATCACGAGTAGGATTTATTCGGTGGACTGCGTCCGCTGCATTCAGAGCATTCGTTATTATTATTATTATTATTATTATTATTATTATTATTATTATTATCACCGCGTCTTACTACCCGTTCGGGTTGTACGCATTTACGCTAATGTGTAATGGTAGGGTGATTGTGAGATGAAATGGAGGACCTACAGTTTAACGTGGGATCCGAACCACGGTGGAGGCCTGGCATTCCTCACATTCACAAGATGTCTTGTCAGAGGTGAAGGAAGGGTTTGGCAATCAGATAAATCTGTGCCGGGACCGAGGATTGAACCCCAGCCGCCAGCATAGAAGTCTGACACCTTACACCCTAGACCGCCAGGTCACCCTTTGGAAAATACTCTAGCTGCATCCCAATCAGCTTGTACTGTTTTAACTAATCTTATTTCCAGTAGCGGATTTAGGTTTGAGGACGCCCTAGGCTCGAGACGATATGGCGCCCTTTTTTTTGTAACAGTATATATATATATATGTGTGTGTGTGTGTATAAAATAATGAAAATAATAACAATAATAATAAGAAATCTAATTCAGGTATAAATTAAACATTTATTTTTTTAACATAACAATTAAATATAGAATTAATAATAAATTGCTTGTAATTAAAATATAAATTATTTTTATCTGATTAATCATATAATAAATTTTTTTCTTGCTTTCGTCCGTGCGAAAATATCAATGACCTCCTCATACTTAATTTCTTGAACCAATTGTGCTTCAATGGTTAGTAATGCAGGTGCATTTAGTTTGTCTTGTTTCATACTTGCACGCAAATAACTTTTCACTCTTTTCCGAGTGGAAAATGATCTTTCTCCAGAACCCAATCGATTTTTAATTTCAGTCATCTTAAAATTTTTGGCGCCCCTCAAAATTTGCCGCCCTAGGCCCGGGCCTCACGGGCCTAAGCCTAAATCCACTACTGCTTATTTCACTTTAAAGTATTATTTTTCTGATTAAAAATAGATTGTTTTTAAACCTATAACAGTTGTTTTGACAAAAAAAATAACGAGTTCTAGATTTGATTCGTGAGTCCACTCAAGTAAACTCGAGAAACGTTCTTCAGACGGCAGATCTTTACTGTGTAACTATTGATATGAAAGGTGGCCTGGCGGTCTAGGGGGTGAGGTGTCAGACTTCTGTGCTGGCGGCCAGGGTTCAATCCTCGGTCCCGGCACAGATTTATCTGATTACCAAACCCTTCCTTCACCTCTGACAAGACATCTTGTGAATGTGAGGAATGCCAGGCCTCCACCGTGGTTCGGATCCCACGTTAAACTGTAGGTCCTCCATTTCATCTCACAATCACCCTACCATTGCGCATTAGCGTAAGTGCGTATAACCTGAACGGGTAGTAAGACGCGGTGCTAATAATAATAATAATAATAATAATAATAATAATAATAATAATAATAATATATAATCTGTAATTATTGACTCCTAGTACTGTTTAGATCTAAGTTGTAATTTGTTGCCGCTAACTATTGTTGTATCCCTCCAGTCGGTCCACCCAGGGTATTTTTAGTTTCCCCGGTACCCCCCACACCCTACCTGGCACCCACAGAGCTCACCGTTACCAGTGAGCACAGGGAGCTCTCCAGCTGTGGTGAGCGTTCCCCTATCCGCCATTTGGGGAGACGCCCTATCGCAGATAGAGCTCCGGCCACCTACTGGTGAAACCACTGGCGGAAAATTCTAAATCTAATCTAATCTAATAAAACGTAATTATTTCCCTAATTTATCCCGGTAACTGGTTCATCCTAGGACTAACCTTCATTACTCTAGTGTTGGAATTTTTTATTTAAATACATTTTCTTATGATATTCCTTGATATTACTTTAGTCCTTCCCGGTGCACGTTGGCTGCGTTTGCAACCGTCCCTTCTCGGAGTCCCGTCCGCTGTCCTTTACGTTTTATTTCTTGTTCACGAGAGTATGGATCTGGATTACCTCGGGATTAGCTCCATCATATTGAGCCATCTCCTCGGATTTGAGCGCCCCACGCCGACTCTTGGGTGGGCCGTCACTTCTCTTCAGTCACCTCAGCGACTGGAAACTCCGGCGAAGGTCTTCCTTCCAGACACACCGCGGCTAGTCTCATCTTGTTGCTTCTGCTTGCCGGTATCTTCTGTCGCTTGTAGTTATATGTGCTTTAGTGTACGATCGACATTATCTCCCTACCTATTTCGCTCAAACTACACTTCACCTTCACTCGGACTTACTTCAGAAGTCACTGCAACTCCGCTTGGGTCATCACCACCGGATTGATCCTCTCTTTGTCGCGCACCACGGTTTGCAATTGCCCTCCTCACCAGCATTTCCCGAACCTCTCTCTCTCTCTCTTTATCCTCTTTCGACACTTGGTCCGCCAAGCTATCCTGCCGCTTGCATGCCTTCTCATTCCTTCTCATTGTCCAAACTGTCTTCCCAATGAGGAATTCTTCCAGCTCCCTCCTAACCTCGTCCACCTGATCTTCTCAAGTCTTCTCCAGCTTCACATTTCAAAGCTCTCCAAGTATTTCTTTTCCATCTTCCTGAGAGTCCAAGTTTCTGCTCCATCAACGCGATGCTCCAAATGTAGCAGTTCATCAATTTCTTTCTTAGTTCCAAACTCAACTTGCTGGTCAGCAGTATCCTCTTCTTGTTGGTCAGCAGTAACCTCAACTTGCTGGTCAGCAGTAACCTCTTCTTGTTGGTCAGCAGTATCCTCTTCTTGTTGGTCAGCAGTAACCTCTTCTTGTTGGTCAGCAGTAACCTCAACTTGCTGGTCAGCAGTAACCTCTTCTTGTTGGTCAGCAGTAACCTCAACTTGCTAGTCAGCAGTAACCTCTTCTTGTTGGTCAGCAGTAGGCTCAAATTGCTGGTCAGCAGTAACCTCTTCTTGTTGGTCAGCAGTATCCTCTTCTTGTTGGTCAGCAGTAACCTCTTCTTGTTGGT
>CABFVX010005587.1:32652-49316 GCA_902151425.1 Timema shepardi | reverse complement strand
TTTTACGTCCGGAACCCTCATGAACGCAACCGGTCTTTTCTCAGGGTAGGGTACCCGGTTGTCATCCCTAAGGCCCTTCTACTAAGGTATTGCAACCGGCGCACTTTCATTCGGGAGCTCAAAGCAGTGGTATCCAATAATAAGCCGAGAAGAGCCGGGTTGGTAGCCAAGGTCGTCAACGGGAAGTCCAAAGGCCTCCGTGCCGATGAACGGCAGGGGGAAGGGAAGAAAGAAGTAAGGAGAGATAAAGTGAAGGGGGAAGAGTGAAAAAAAGGGTTAAAGTGAAGGAAGATGAAAAGGATGTGAAAGGAAAGATATAGGATAGGTTTGTCCTGCACGAGGTACGTCCTGCACAGAAGCCTCCCCTTTTAGTCGCCTCTTACGACAAGCAGGGGTTACTTCGGGACTATTCTAAACCCCGTCCCGCAGGGGGTAATACGATAATAGATCCAGTTTCTAAAATCATCGAGAATGAGGTTCAAAGCTTGAGTATCATTAAGCAAGGGTTTGATCACAATAAACTACTTAGTGCAGTTAAAATTTATTTCATTATTGTTATTGACAACTCATTAACCTTCAAAATAAACCTAAGATAAATATGGATAGATTAATCAAATTTGGTAATAAAATTATTGTATACAGTAATAAATTAATGATATGGGTGAAAAACTAAAGGGAAAGGTTTTGAAAAATGACATGAATTGCAAGTGATTTTACTAAAATGACTGAAAGCCAAAGTCTATATAATAAATATGAGGGTAGAATACTTCAAACTTAGAATTCTACAAACTTTTTTAAGAAATGTTTATTGTAAGTTTACACAATTATTATGGCCTCATTATGGTTAAACTCATATGTGGTTTACTATATTGATACAGATGTAAGGTGTCAGGTTCGCAATAGACTGGATTATCAGTTCCGAGTAGGTCAAGGTTGGAATCTTGGTTCTGTGTAATGGTTGTGGTTTTCCAAATGTGATATCACTATAGTTTACATATTCTCATTCCTTACTAAGGTGGTTACATATTTTCCATTTATCTTTCTCATATTGATCCTTCGCCCTATATTTTTAGTGATTCTATTTTTCCAAATTTATTAATAGAGTGTACGCTTCAATATAGTTCAAGAGGAGTGAAAGATATTTTCACTAAGTCCACTTTAGACAAACATGCGAATAAAACAATTTCATTTACAAAAATGTGTGTTGCAATCCACCTAAAAAATTGTATTTACTAAAAGACAAGACTTAAGTCTAGTTAATTCACATATTATATACCAAATTTATCATAGTCTAACTTCATCCTTAAGTCAAAAAACACCAAAGAATTTTGTCTGTGCAGTTAGCTGTTGCTATGTATGGCATACACATGTAGGTGTGTATGTAAATATTCTACAGGGGCAAATCTTTTTGTAATCACTTTCTCTCTTATTGGGATAGAACTCTATTGAATTAATCACAGTTGTATAAAACCTAAGAAGATTAAAAAAAAATATAGTTCTATACTGTGCACGTTTGGTTTTGCCCAGTATTTATATTTTCAGATTTAAATATAGTTTTGTAATCAATTATTTTTAGACTTTTTTAACGCAGACCATAAAAGTGTGACCACTGTGTAACCTTTTAACCGTCGCTTGTCAAGCTAGGAGCGCTGCTTTCCCCAAGATATTCTAAGCATTTAGGCTATAGTCAACCCTTTAAAACGGGCCCCGAGGTGTAGTGATCAATGCACATGGCTACAAGCATAGGGGTCCTGGGTTTGATTCCGGTCGGTACCTTAGGTATTTTTCCTGAAAGGGTAATCACCCCAACGGTCATCAGGGTTTGGTTAATTAGGTTTAAGTGTTTCCACCGTTTCCACACCCTCATCTCATCAGGACATAGAAAGAGCCTCCACGGAAAGGATGTACAATTAGTACATTTGGGCCTTCCCGTGCAACGGTACACTAGTAGTGACTAATCTTTCCCTGAACAGGGCCATGAGCGATGTAGCCCTTATGCACATTATTATTATTATTATTATCTAATTTACATCAATACTATCACAAGACAAGTAAAGTTATACATCTCGCTCCTCCTAAAATGCACCAGGCAAGAGTCAATACTACGCATCACAGCTATAATTGTTTGCACAACTGGACACAAACATGCTGTGACTGTATCAGAAAACTGGACACAACGGACAGTCATACTCGCCTTGGACTAATAATTGACAAACATCATAAATGGGACAGGCACATACAAAAACTTATGGCAGAATGTTACACAATCAAAATATCACATTTACAAGAAAAGATCTTGAATATTATATTTGGTACCAAATATGCTAACAACAGACATTCATTCAACATAAAATTCTACTTCTTAACCAATTATATGAGTACAGCCTCTTTATAGGATATTACCATTCCGATAAATACAAGCAAATAAAAACCCATTCCCTTAACACCCGCTCAATTTCTAACAAAGAAGTGTGTACAATCGTCAAATACTCTAATTATTATGGTAAACAGGAACTGAGATGTACAATCCCCAAATTGTTTACCACCAACACTCCAAGAAATCCCTGAAATAAATATAGCGAAAAATAAAATTAAAGACTGGATACTTCAAGGTATGCTTCAAACAACTATGTAAATATTTTTGAGTGTAAATGTTATATGTGAAAAGCTTTTTATTTTTTATTTATATTATTATAATTTTTACTATTTTTCAAATATTTATTTGACTACAAGACCTGAAAATGTACCTTTAGGTACTTTGAGAATGTATCAAAAAGTAAATTATGTAATTTTCTTTTAAATCCTAAATAAACAATGGTTTATTATTATTATTATTATTGCTCTTTACTGTGCCTTTTTAGCTTTCGCAAAGTTCATATTTATTCAGAAAAGCTGAACTGAAAATAATTAAAACAGCACTTATATCTAAATACTGTCTAATTGTGTTGTATAAGCTGCCAAATTGATTTTGCAAGCTCTTTACAAAGTAATGATGAATACATTACTAAGCAATATACTATTAAAACTAGTTACTATTTTATTAGTTAGATATTTAGCATGACTTGGGTTATAAGAGGCACCAACTATAGTGACCTTGGCTGTATCCGAATAGTCTACTTATGCGACGTTGTGTTGGCTTGTGGCGTTGATAGCTGCATTGGCAATCACGTGACCAAGTGTAGATCTGTCCGAATAGTCGCGGACTAGACCTATGCAGTTTTCTCGTGGCGTTGGTAACCATGGATATGAATGCTACGAGCTTGGTGCGGTGTTTGACTGGCAATTGTTTTATTATTATTGTTTCGTCTGTTGAGCATCGACTTACACAAATTATTCGGTAGGAAGCAGCACTGTGGGCCCAAGTGTGTTGCCGTTCGAATAGTTTGATGCAGTCTTCACTATGAAAACCGCGAGAAGTGTAAAATTATCAATTCTGCACCAAGACTAGTGTACTTGACTATTCGGATACAGCCCTTTTTACCATTCCTATCCTACTTTAATAATCTCCTCCTTGAAATTAGTGACCAGTATTTGAACATGAATCTTGGTGTTGGGTTAAAGCTCTTGGCAGGACTTTAAACAAAAGCTAAATAAAACCAGTTGCTGTGATTCTGTCAATACTAAGTATAAAATGAACAATCGCTTATTGGAGTTATTCACAAACTTTTCCCAAGAGCGAACCACTTACTAAGCGTTCGAGGCACATGAGAACCACCCACCTTAGTATACTACATAGCTGTTCCTTTACTAAAGACAAACATTCTATTGTTGTATGTGTTTAGCAAACAGTAAATATAAACAAAAATATTATATTGTTTCTTATGCACATTTCATAATATTGACTTAGTGAACATGTCATGTCAATCGTATACTCTTTAACTCTTTCACTTGGTATTTATTTCCCCCCTATTTCTTCTGGATGTATTATCCCTTAATTATATCTTCCAAGAGAACCAGAGTTGAGAGTTGTAAAAGATGCTTTATTTTACCTTTTATGACATGTAATAAGTATGTAGAGTAATATAGAAAGCCTAAGGCCTAGGTATAAAGGATATACAAAAGGTTCTTAGGAGTCAAATTCTGTTGTGCGGTACCAAAGAGTTTCAACTTATAAGAAATGTTAGTTAACAAGTTTTGTGGCGATGAGGTTTACTAAAGCACTTGTACCACCATACAAATTGTATGTACCGAGCTTGTGAATAGGGTTGGTACTCGTCCATTTTTGACATAGGTATTCACTTTATATGTCTTTTTAATTATGTTACAGATGCCGATTTTGCAGTTACTTTGATTATTTGTTACATTCTGGAACATTTATTGCAATAACTATGATGCTGCAGCACTTTTAAACATAAGTATTTGAATATAGTAGCATTAGTTGGTCCGTTTGTCTCATAATAAATTATTATGTAAAAATACAGTATGTACAATTGTATTATAATTTACTTTAATATTGAAATATATGTCATTGTTAGAGTGTCAGAATATTTATATTTACTTAACACTATATAAAGTTAATTCACTCTGAAAGTTAGAAAGATTACCTTTCTTGTTCCACTATGGTGGAGCTTATATGATAGTGCCATTTTGTAGCTCGTCAAGATGAGACTACAAGCTTTCATTGTAAATGAAGTGTACGATCCAAAGGTGTCCTTACTAACGCTATGGCACTACAGGGTATCTATTTAATCTTGGGAGGAAAAAATCTCTGAGAATTCCAGGTTTTCCAGGTGAACCTCAGATTTTTCCAGTCTTGAAAAATACTATATTTTTACTCTTAATAACATTATAATCAAAAAGTACCTGAACTTACCATTTTGATAAAAAAAAAAAATGAGAAACTCAAATAAGGTGATTAATGGAGTGAAAATTTATTTCAAATACATATATAATAAACCGAGATGGTAATATGCTTGAAATATTCTCCATTCAAAAATCTTTGAAATACACTGACATTTTTAGATACGTTGAAATACATTTAGAAAAATTAAAATAACATTGGGAAGACACTAATACAGTATTCTTTATTGATCTATTTAAAGAATGTTAAGATGGATGTTACAGCTTCAATTTGTTCATTCGATGTGCAACATCCTTTTTGTCGTTTTCCAAGATTATTTATCGTTTATACTTGAGTTGTTTTATCTCCAGAGCACTTGTTCTCTTTTCGTAAGTAGCACAAGCTGCAGCTTCTTGTGTTGGGCGCTCCTTACTTGCCTCCATACAATGTTTATGTACTGTGTATAAGGGCTTTGGGCATTTCATAGCTTGTTGCTGCACACTCATGAATCATAACATCACAAATATACAGAGTGCAAGTAGGATTTAAACTAATTAAATGGTTTTTTTTAATGTCTTATAGTAATTATCTGGGACGAAAATAGTTTGAGGTGGGGATATCAACAATTATTGTTGAATATTTGTCATGAGTATAACGGCATTAAATGACAAACTTTTTAAATGTATAGAAAAAGTTGTCAATAAATTCACACCCTTAGCAGAAATTCATGAGCGATTGATATCAACATATGTACAAAATTATACTCTATGTTTGTGGTTTGAGCAGTATTAATTTCGGCGAAAAAAAAAAAGTTTCGCTATAAAAATCACATAAACACTTACCTTTTCTTATATCCCCTACATCTCCATCTTAGAAAATTTTACTAAGTTTTTAAAAAATGTTGGATGTTAAAAAAAATTCCCAGAGTCACTCCGAAATTCCCTGTTAATTCCAGGTTTTCCAGGCAATTAGACACCTTGTGTTAGGAACTCAAAGTTTATTGCCACATTAAAAAAAATTCCATTTATCCTTATCTTGAGCTATAGGGTGATCCAAACTTCATGCAATCCAAATAAAAAACATATTATACCATATAATATAGAAATGTAATGTAAACCAAACCATATGCAAATGTAATGTTCAACTTACCTTATGAGAATCACAGAAGGTGTTGAAAGTGTTATCTTCCTCCTCTGTGACACAAGTTCACTCTTTTAATAATATTTCTTGGCACACCACATAGCATTACATATCTAAGTGTTAGTTTGCAGTTCAGCCAAGAGAGTTGTTGTTCGTATGCATTTTCTGTTTCAAGTATCCCCACAGAAAAAAATCAGGTGGCTTTAGGTTTGAGGAGCAAGGTGGTCACACACCCTTAGAAATCATACAATCACCAAAAAACTCTTCCAACATTGCTATCATGAAATTGAGTGTGTAAATTGCTCCATCCGACTGAAACCAGCAATCAGGTTCTGGTTGCTCCAATAATTCAATAAACTGCATATCAAATTCCTGGTAACCTTCAGCATTAACAGTTTCTCTAAAGACAACAACCCTGTGACATGAAGCTGCACGCCATACTCCAATCTTTTGACTGTGTGAGGGCACCTCATGGAAAACATGTGGGTTTTCAGAGCTCCAAAACCTACTGTTCCGACTGTTTATATAACCACTTAAATGAAACCAAGCCTCATCCATGAAGAAAATGTTGTCCAAGACGCCGACAGTCACTGCCCCTCCCAACTTCCGGAAACTATTCACAGTATCACATTCTTTGTCCGGTTCCTGGAGTTAATGGATTGTGTGTAATCTCTAAGGCACAAGTTTCAGCTGCCTCATACACCTGTGCATTATTCCGTAACTCAATCCAGTCCGCTGTGACAATCTTCTTAATAACGCCCTGGGTGACTGTTATAAGCACTGCCTAACCTCATTAAAATATCATAATTATGAATTGATGGCAATAAAGAGTGCTTCTTTACTCACACTGCCCGTTTGATTTATTCAGCACACGCAATTATGAAAAACAACAAACATTCGATTCCCGGCATGACCGAAAAATTTATCATTTGTGAAATGTGATGAATTAACGGCCAGGGGCTGGATGTTGTGTCTGTCCTAGATTTAAGATTAGCGTAATCAGTACAAAGGTGTATAACCTGAACAGGTAGCAAGACACAGTGCTAAAATAGTAATAATAATAATAATAATAATAAAAGTAATCTTTATATTGTTTCTAGATTATATAATATCTCAATCTCGAGATATATCTCAGCCAGAACAACATTTTGTTGTCACGTGGAAGTTTAGGTTTTGTTAGGTTGGAATAATTTATAAAAATAAACATCTAATATTTTTAATACTAAAATATTTTTGGTGTCATGCTAGGACATTTCTATTTCCTTAAATATTTACACTCTTCTGCGATTCAGGCGGGTATATTTTAATTTTATACACTATAAAACCTAAAAATAATGTTAATATTGTTTTTATTTGTTTCATTGCATTCTTGTTGTTGTGTGTATTAAATATAATAAAATGGTGTTTAATGTAATATGACAAAGACATAAAATATTTTCCCAATAGTAAAATGCACTCATCCCCGAAAAATTAAAATTCTGTGTAAAGAAAATTATCAAGTATACAGATGAATTTATAGGAGTGCGTCAATCCATCAAGTTATTTTTTTCTTGCCTTCATAGAAGATAAATCCTTTATTGATCCAGAGAATTCAATTGGATTCAATAATTCTTATTCCATGTTCATTAAAGATAAAAAAAAATCAACCTCTTCTGAAGCATTGTAATTTGTAATTCATTGAGAATTATTTTCAATCTTGAAAACCAACCTTTCTCTGGTACAATTTGTTACCATCATTGATGAAAAAGATACGGAAACATATTTCTGAATTAGGAAATGTCCACCGCACTTGACCATGAGTGATTTTTGAGTTTATAGCCGCAATTGATTTTTCAAGCTTATTTTTTTAAATAGTGTTTTAGTTGCTGGCATTCCAAGTATAATTCGTTACCATCAATATCCTTCTTGTAAATGGAAGCTAGATTGCTGCACTTAGCGTTGATGATATCATCACTCAAACAGTCCATGTTCGTAAAGAAATCGAATATGGAGTACACATTCTGGTAACAATCACTTCTTTGATTCAATTCACTCACAAGTTTGTCAATTATTGCAAATTATGTATATTCACTCAAAAGCTATCTCCTACCTGAAGCCTAACTTCTTCTGAGGAGTCAAAATATTTCATACATGAACTTTGCTGTCTTAACCACTTCCTCCTTTCTTCAAAATGAACTCCAGATAGAGAGTGGTTAACAGGCTCTTTGTCTCTTAGCTCTTCTACAAATAATTTCAAGGAATTTAACATTTTTACAGCAATAGATAGCTCTATATCTCTTCCTTGAAATATTTTACTCGAGCTGTTAAACCTTTGTAAAATATTATTCCCTAAGATTGTCAATTTTTTTTCTCTCTAGAAAATCAATTTTATTTTGAAGAGAGCTTGCTTTTAACCTGGTTTCGGGAGGTGCTTACTTGTCATCCTGAAGGTATTGTAGAGCTTTTTTTTAATTTCCTTTCTTCCCTCGTAGATAGCTTTAATAGCATCTCCATGGGCTGACTAATGTGTATTAGCTAATCTTTTTACAAAACATATAATGAATGTCAAATGATATACGTGGCAAAGATATGGCGTAGAATCTAAGCTAATTGAATAATATTTAACATTCAAAATTACTTCTATTATTTTCTTATGAATCTTATCTCCCATCAAAGCAATAAATTCTTCGCATATAGTTGCCGATAGATATGATGGTTTTCCTTTACCCTTATTGCCATACTTTTTAATATGTTCTCTTAAAAACGGATCATATGTACTCTATAACTCTAGAATACCTAAATAATTTCCATTTAGCTGAGAACCAATTGTTTCATTTTCTCGATTAAACGCTAGGCCTCAAGATGCTAAAAATTTTGCAACAGAAATTATTCTCCGCAGTATTTCAGCCCAATATATTTGTTCGTTTTGAAATTGTCTCACTAAATTGTTATCAACTCATGCTGGATTTTGTTGTCGGCTGATGTACAAAGATACATGTTTCTGGTGCTTACTTACATTTTCATGCTCAAACAGCCAGTGGTTCATATGTTTCCACTCATCAAACAACCTTTCAGAGTCAGAAAATAGTGTATACACAAAGCAGTATACTTTGCCTCTTGATGGGGAATAAATTGATCAGTCTCACCGTTACGCATTTTCCAAAAGGATTCCTTGATCAATATTTGTTTTTGTTTTGTTTTTCTCTGTGTAGGAATGGGTGGAGTTTCTTAAGTATTGATCTTTGTTTTGATGAGTTAAGGGACCTTTAAGGACCCAATATTCTCGAGCCTGATCATTTATTGGCACCCAATGATCTAGATCATTGGAACTTGGAAAAATTATTTGGTTCCTCGGAGTGTGGTATTTCAGTTTTTTTTCTACTATTGTAATTTGATCGTTGGAGAGAAGTGATAATTCCAAGGGTACTTTAAATTCGGTAGTTTGTGCCTTTGCTTCATCATTAGGTTTGTTAGCTTCTATATAAGTGTGTATCTCTTCACTGTGATCCCCTTCTATATTTTCAGAACCAACACTAGCATTAATAACATTTACACTTTCACATTCATTCATACCATTTTCCTGTTTCAAAAAATAATTAGTCAATTTTGGTAACAGAGCAGATTGTTTCTGAAACTTCCTAGCCTTTTTCCTTTTACTAACCCCACTCTCACAACTATGCTTCATTATTGAATTATATTTACTTAAGAGAAAAATTGAAAGTTTGATTAACTCCTATAGCATTAATATTAATCACAAGGACACTGTAATATCTTGATAAAATAAAATATTTAATTACAAGAATGGTTAAAACAGGACAAATTATTTTTAGTGTAGTTAGATTTTAAAAACTGGTACATGCACTACCCCCTTCCACATTGATATCCCATTAGCTAACTACTTTACTAAATGATTGATTCATTATGTAAGCCCCATTGCCTTAGATATCCTGAAACAAGGTCTAGGGAAAAAGAAGGGAGGTTAAAAATACTGACTGTGACTAAGTGGTCTTATTTCTTATTCCACCCTTCTTACTGCTGATGGTCTTGTCTCTAAATACATTCTTCCTGCTGCTGATGGTCTTGTCTCTCAATACATTCTTCCTGCTGCTGGTGGTCTTGTCTCTAAATACACTCTTCCTGCTGCTGGTGGTCTTGTCTCTAAATACACCTTTCCTGCTGCTGGTGGTCTTGTCTCTAAATACACCTTTCCTGCTGCTGGTGGTCTTGTCTCTAAATACACCTTTCCTGCTGCTGGTGGTCTTGTCTCTCAATACACCCTTCCTGCTGCTGGTGGTCTTGTCTCTCAATACACCCTTCCTGCTGCTGGTGGTCTTGTCTCTCAATACACTCTTCCTGCTGCTGGTGGTCTTGTCTCTCAATACATCCTTCCTGCTGCTGGTGGTCTTGTCTCTCAATACACCCTTCCTGCTGCTGGTGGTCTTGTCTCTCAATACATTCTTCCTGCTGCTGGTGGTCTTGTCTCTCAATACATTCTTCCTGCTGCTGGTGGTCTTGTCTCTCAATACATTCTTCCTGCTGCTGGTGGTCTTGTCTCTCAATACATTCTTCCTGCTGCTGGTGGTCTTGTCTCTCAATACATTCTTCCTGCTGCTGGTGGTCTTGTCTCTCAATACATTCTTCCTGCTGCTGGTGGTCTTGTCTCTCAATACATTCTTCCTGCTGCTGGTGGTCTTGTCTCTCAATACATTCTTCCTGCTGCTGGTGGTCTTGTCTCTCAATACATTCTTCCTGCTGCTGGTGGTCTTGTCTCTCAATACATTCTTCCTGCTGCTGGTGGTCTTGTCTCTCAATACATTCTTCCTGCTGCTGGTGGTCTTGTCTCTCAATACATTCTTCCTGCTGCTGGTGGTCTTGTCTCTCAATACATTCTTCCTGCTGCTGGTGGTCTTGTCTCTCAATACATTCTTCCTGCTGCTGGTGGTCTTGTCTCTCAATACATTCTTCCTGCTGCTGGTGGTCTTGTCTCTCAATACATTCTTCCTGCTGCTGGTGGTCTTGTCTCTCAATACACTCTTCCTGCTGCTGGTGGTCTTGTCTCTCAATACATCCTTCCTGCTGCTGGTGGTCTTGTCTCTCAATACATCCTTCCTGCTGCTGGTGGTCTTGTCTCTCAATACATTCTTCCTGCTGCTGGTGGTCTTGTCTCTCAATACATTCTTCCTGCTGCTGGTGGTCTTGTCTCTCAATACATTCTTCCTGCTGCTGGTGGTCTTGTCTCTCAATACATTCTTCCTGCTGCTGGTGGTCTTGTCTCTCAATACATTCTTCCTGCTGCTGGTGGTCTTGTCTCTCAATACATTCTTCCTGCTGCTGGTGGTCTTGTCTCTCAATACACTCTTCCTGCTGCTGGTGGTCTTGTCTCTCAATACATCCTTCCTGCTGCTGGTGGTCTTGTCTCTCAATACATCCTTCCTGCTGCTGGTGGTCTTGTCTCTCAATACATTCTTCCTGCTGCTGGTGGTCTTGTCTCTCAATACATTCTTCCTGCTGCTGGTGGTCTTGTCTCTCAATACACCCTTCCTGCTGCTGGTGGTCTTGTCTCTCAATACATCCTTCCTGCTGCTGGTGGTCTTGTCTCTCAATAAATCCTTCCTGCTGCTGGTGGTCTTGTCTCTCAATAAATCCTTCCTGCTTTTGGCGGTCTTGTCTCTCAATACACTCTTCCTGCTGCTGACAGTCTTGTCTCTCAATACATCCTTCCTGCTGAGACATTGCAGTATTAGAAGTGTTGACGCCCCCTTCTCATATTCTTCACATCCGTCTAAAGCAATCCTTTACCTGAGAGTATTTCTAATTATATTGTTCCATTGCTCCCCAAATCTATCTCTGAACCTATAATTGTTTTATTTTCAAGATACCACCAAGGAATCGAACCCGGGACCTCCAGGCTCGTAGCCAGGTGCACTACACCAGAGGGTCGATTCATATATAACTAAGAATAAGAGACTTGCTATGCAACATTCAAGTTTCAAAAATCTGGGTAAATTCACCAATTACTTTTTTAAATTGATAAAACTGAAAAGTTTTAATTTGAATTGGTTTTGTCTTTGATTTTATTGTGTTTATTATCTTTATCAATGGTATGTACAAATTGCTATTCTGAATGATAATTTTTACAGGCTAAGGTAGGGGTCACTTGGGATCAATCAGTCTATGGAACTGGTCGAAAACCACTCGTCTAGAGCTTTAAAAAGGTGTGCTATAATCTATAATTATTCTACTAAAGTTTAATAAAGTCAAATTATGTGTTATGGCATACACATTTGTGAGGCGGAATCTGAACGGGGACCTCTTGTCGGAGAGGTTAATTTTTCAGGAGAAGCAAAATAAGTGGTTAGTGCCAAAAATGCAACTTTTGTTGTTGTTGGTAGTTAAAAATAGTTATGTTTTCTACCTGATAAAGTCTTCCTAATTCACACATAATAAGTAGAACACCAAAAAAATCTCAAATTTATTAACCAGGGTAAAGGGACCTGGCGACTGGATAAGCTTGTAATCAAGCTATACCGACCGAGCGGTCACCAGTGTTAGTGAAGATAGTGGCAACTATTGCTGATAGAGGGTGTCATGTGGTCAGCACAATGAACCCTCCATCCATTAATATCAGTTTTCTAGAATGGAGTTGTTATTTATTCAAGTAGCTCATCTGTTCACACAGGGCTGGATTTAATCTACTGCTTAACAGAAAAAGTCTGGGAGCACCAATCGAACCTAGGACCTCTGGATATGTAGCCAAAAACTCTGACCATTAGACCACAGACAGTCAATCCTTTTATTGGCAAAGCTTTGTAATTATTGAAACTGATAAGATTTTCGAAGTCAAGTTGAAGTTTCGAATTTTTGCACCTGCATGTGTGGCTGTAAAATCTGAGGTGTTTAAGACTTTAATTCCATTTGATTTCTGTCAAAAGCAGTCAAGGTTTGAATCTTTCTTTTAGACAGAAAGTTTTAATACACGATCTACAAATGTTTCTGCTGATCCTCTGTGATCATATGTGTGCATTTCCTATTTCTCCATTACTTGTCTGTATACTTTGAGATAAGCAAGTTAGGCACTATGACTTCCTCTGCCTCCAAAATATTAATACAGTCTGCAATACTTGTGCTAAACATCAATGTGAAAGGGTAATCTATGTTTTCATCAATTAAAAATTTTCGGCCATACCAGGAATTGAACCTGGGACCCTTAGCTAAGTAAGCAGATACGTTAGTTAATGTGTTGTACTCTATTCTCAAATGCATTGTAAATTCAAACCTGTAAGGGTTTGGCCAGACTGACAAGCGTGCGAGCGATTGCATGACCAAACTGGCGAGCGAGCACGTGATTAGCAGCTAGCTCTCGATAAATGTTCAGGAGGCAGACGTCTGAATTTTGGCTCAGTGAACTGAGGATGGTTTTTAACAAGTGGTTTATTGTTGTGGTTTTCCCATCCTCTATCCATGCTAATGGTAATTCTTATTTGTAAAGGCCTACTTTGATTATAATATTGAAGTATTTTAACATATCAGTTTCTCTCTCACACACACACACACACACAAGTATGGTTTATGATCTTACCAATTAAATTAGGCCGTTAGTAGTAAGTGTGCCAACTATCAATATTAATAAAAATGTCAAATTGAGAAGTTTTCCTAGCACTCAAGGAACCAACACACAATAATATTGGCTAGCGCCTGTAAACTAGACTGTACCAGCTCTAGCGCGTGCGCTCGGTCGCTCCAGTTTGGCCACCTCTCATTACAACATTTTTTAGTCGCTCGCTCAGTCTGGTCGTACCTTAAGGAAGTTGGTGGTTCGTAATCCACATTAATCAGGAGGGTTCGAGTTCCTATTAATTTTTTGTTAGTGAGTTTGTAACCCAATAATAATGAACAGTTTAACAAAAGTGATAGCTTTAAATTAAAATAAATCAACAGTATTATCCATTTTAAGTCAAATTTTCTGTTAAAACAATTTGACTTTTTATTAGGGGTTGCACATCTTATGGTTATCACATTTTTATTAAATTCATTTATAAATTTAGACCAATAAAAAAGGTAAATATTGACTCTAAAATGATAGCTAGATTATTGCTATACAAATATCTTCCTTAAAAGGTTAAAGAAAAAAGAACAAACTTTTTGAGAAACTTAGGCTTACTTAGTTACTTACTCTATGGAATTATTGCGTTAAAACTAAAGTGGTATCACTGTACAACTAAAGCTCACAAAACTGTATTAATATATTTGCCCATATTTCCAAAACTACTGTTTTAAAGAGATATATTTAAAGTAAAAGTTTTTTATTTTTAATAGTACTACAATTTTGCAATGATAAGTTATTTAGGGTCGGTCTTATGACTACCAGATAAATATTGTTATCGGGAGGTTAAAGTTAGCTACCAAATAAAGGTTATCAGACACTTTAATATTTTACCTTATTATGTACTGAGCTTATCTGCCAGATAGTTATCTGTAGGATAAATATATTTTTATGCCTTAAACACAAGGTTGGTACTGTTTTAACTGGTGTGCACATGCATAAAACTTGGCTAGTAGTTACAACGCTCAACATTTGTTAAATAATGGTGGCTAAACGAGTACGAGTAAACAGATGGCATCACGTGGATGCAGCAGCTATGCTGTCTTGCAAGTATTAATTTTGGTGTCTGCCAAAATGTGGTCAGTAGTTATTTTATCTCAATTAAGTACATATCCCTGGTTTAATTTTCACACACAGCTTTATTAGACAAAAAATTGGCTTTAGTGTATGGATGTAATATTTTTCTCCAAGCACAAATGTCTAATTTTGCTGGACTAAAAGAAGATTTTGTTTAAATTGACAAAATTTTGCTTGATATTTTATTTATTATATTTACTTTAAATACATCAATTGTTTTAATCAATTATTGAAAGCCTACACAATATATTTCTGTATCTACAAAAAATGTTGCCGTTCATCACCTTGAGTATCTATAGATTATAAAGTACCAGTAACTAAAGCATGTGTGAAGAATTATTCAAGCTGATTAAAATTAAATAATGTAGTGAGCGAGCAATACAAAGAAACTTGATTACTTTAAATTTTATCAATAAACAACTCAATCAGCCAATTTTATCATACATATAAACCTTCACTGAGCCTGGTTAATCTTTAATTGTCTGTGTTGTTGATGATACTGTCTTTGTTGAATTGCTGCCAATGCAGGTGGGACTTGTTTTTGCTTCATGGCAGCCCGCAGTTCCTTCATTTTATTTCTATAGCTGAGCCAACGTGCCACATCAGGATTGTTCCTATCACCACGCTGTTCCAGCTGATGATAGTAGGCTTGACGAAATATTTTGAATGCCTGCATGCTAGCATACGGCAACTGTGTCACCGGATCAATGTATCTTGCTGGCATTTTTGTTATGGGGCACACTCTTCTTTCTGGTATCACAGGCTGAGTTTTTGGAAAAGTACTCTTGTATAATGTTTCGTCAGAAAATGTTATAAATGTCCTTTCACAAAATTCTCCGGCACATTCTTTAAATGATTGTTCTTGTTTGAGTAGATAATTATAAACATCATCATCATTTTCTTTTGTGTCTTTCCTTTGACTTGTCTCCTCCCCTTCATCAACAGTGATTGGACTTTCATCACGCTTTACTTCCAATATTAAAGGCATGCGCATAGAATGGAAGTTAATAATAGGCCCTTCATAAGATTTTTTTACAGGTCGTAATTTTTTCTTCTCCATTTCAAGTTTTTGATATTTTTCTAAAGATTTCAAATTTTCTTCTTCAGTAATTTTAGCTTCCTCCAAAAGCTCTTCTTGAGTTGGTTTCCAAACATCTTGTGCTTTTCTCCTACCCTTCTTTCTCTTTCTATCTTCTGTTCTTTCTTTAAGTCTTTGTTGTGTTTCTAAAGATTTTGCAGCTGTTGAACGGCGAATAGACTTCCTTTCAAAGCTATCAAACGATGGTTTTTCTTTCTTCGGTTTTTTTGATTTTTTCTCTGACGTTTTTTGTATTTTTTGAAGAACAGCTGGTTCTTTGTAAGCTTTTGTAACAAGCCGGTGCTGTCTTTTAGGGGCTTGTTCTTCATGGTCAGAAATTGGTTCATCATTTTCATCAATGCTGAAATCTGAGTCTACGTCATCTTCCCCTTCTTCTTCTGACTGGTAATCATCATCATTTTCAACTTCATTGAAACCACCATAGGTTGTCTTGTAAAAGTCGTCTTCTTCCTCTTCATCCAAAAGTTTAGACATCTTATTGCCTGCATTGTTGCGCCTCTCACGTGAAGTTGCCATTGCCATGGTACCTAGCTGTTGGAATCAGAATGAGAACTGTAATTATGATACATTTATTAATAAAAGAATGTTTAATATTTATCAAGCTTCTAAGAATATTGCTCTATGTTTAAATTTAATTTTTAATTTTCTGGAATAAGAATGAATAGTTACATTTCAATAATTATAATTTACACTTTATTGGACCAAAGTGTGATTCATCTTTTTTTTAATCTAGTCAAAATATAAGTATCAGAATTACGACCTATGCCAAATAGTAAAAGAATAAACAGTTGTTTTGATTTTAAATTTATTTAGGCTTATTCATCTAAAATTACTTTAAAGCTATTTTCTATTCCTGTGTAAGTTCAGACCGGCACAAGGAGTTCAAGGCATGAATCTCACAATAGATTGGAGGTAGATATTTTAATATCAACTGGGTCCATGGGGATGACTTTTAAAGGTGTGATTTGCTAAAAAAAAAAAAATCA